>CM075993.1:841397-891631 GCA_038087875.1 Malacoraja senta
GGGCTACAGGCTATGTACAGAGCTCCCTCACCCCCCCACAGTACGGTGCTCCCTCACCCCCCCCCCCCACAGTACGGTGCTCCCTCACCCCCCCCCCCCACAGTACAGGTGCTCTCCCTCACACCCCCCCCACAGTACGGTGCTCCCTCACCCCCCCCCCCCACAGTACGGTGCTCCTCAGCCCCACACCCCCCCAGTAGCGGTGCTCCCTCACCCCCCCCCCCCCACAGTACGGTGCTCCCTCACCCCCCCCCCCCCACAGTAGCGGTGCTCCCTCACCCAGGTCGAGTCCCCGCCCCGCCCACAGTACGGTGCTTCCCTCACAGACGTCCCCCCCGCCCCACAGTGCGGTGCTCCCTCACCGCCCCCCACAGTACGGTGCTCCCTCACCCCCCACAGTACGGTGCTCCCTCACCCCCCCAGTGCTGTGCCCCCTCAGTACTAGCAGCCAGTGATCATTAGCTGAGCTGTTTGAGTCAGGGTGACAAGTGAAGATTAATAAAGAAGAAATAGATTAAATACTCACAAGGTGATTGAACCAGCATATTTACCTGGTTGATGGAATCAATAACTGGGGCGCAGAATTAGCAAGCATGGAGCTGTGTGGATCAATTAGAGGAAGCCTGCATGGATTTGTTTAAGGCAAATCCCATCTAACCAACCTGATAGAATCTTTTAATGAAGTAACAAGGTCGATGAAGGAAACACAATTACTGTGGTGTTGTGTCGACTTTTAAAAGGCATTCGATTCAATGCCACGATCGTCATCAAGGCAATGGAGTCAAAGGAGCAAAGCAGCTCGTGTGGAAACCAAGCTGAGTAACTGGTGCCATTAGAGCTTGTCGCTCTGGCGGGGGGCGTGGGGGGGGGGGGGGGAGTGGGGGGGCTCCCAGATCTATGACCTGGACCACTGCTTTATGTTACAGATATGGACGACTTGGACATTGCCCGGTTTTTATATTTGTAGACACTTGGAGCAATCGTTAGCTGTGAGGCGATGGGAATGGACTGCAATACGATACGGATGATGAGATGGAATGGGCTGATGGAATGTGATGTATTGTATTTTGGTTGGAAGAACGAGTGGAGGCAAAATAATCAAGGGAGCCTGAGATCAGAGAGTTGCAGCGCTGTGTGTACATAGCGTGCTGAACTAGCGAGCAGAGAAAGTGTTTAAAGCCCAGCCTTCTATAAACAAGCACAGAGGACAGCGGCAAGGAAGTGGTGAGAAACCATCCCACTGGCTGAGACACAACCTGGAGCGTGCCCAGCTCTGGGAACAATGTGAAAGCTGTGGGTGAACGTGCTGGCCTACAGGGACGAGCAGAAACATTGGGGCAGAGTTGGTTGTGGGGGGTCTGATGGAAGGATTTAAAAGTAGGAAGGCTACAAACCATGGATAGAGCGTTAACCATGTTAGTTGGAGGAACAGCACCTCATTTTCTGCTAGGGTAGCTTACTCTAATTTTAGATAACACCCCGCTCCCTCCACTGCCCCATCTGGACATGCACCTATTCCCCCACCTCCCACCCCCTCAACATACATTCCTTCCTCTAGCTTCACAATTCGTAACTCTTCAATCCTTTTGTCCCACACCTTCTGTCTGTCTCTGACCTCTACGTAACCATCTGTCTAGAAATCCTCCCTCAGCTGTATCAACCTATGACCTGTTACCCTTTGTCCTGCCTGGATTTGTTTAAGGCAAATCCCATCTAACCAACCTGATAGAATCTTTTAATGAAGTAACAAGGTCGATGAAGGAAACTTCTCTCTCCCAGATTTACCCCCCCTCCAACCCCTACAATGAATCTGAAGATGGATCATGACCCGAAACGTCACCTATCCATGTTCTCCACAGATGCTGCCTGACCCACTGAGTTACTCCAGCACTCTGTGAAACGTCACCTATCCATGTTCTCCACAGATGCTGCCTGACCCGCTGAGTTACTCCAGCACTCTGTGAAACGTCACCTATCCATGTTCTCCACAGATGCTGCCTGACCCGCTGAGTTACTCAGCACTCTGTGAAACGTCACCTATCCATGTTCTCCACAGATGCTGCCTGACCCGCTGAGTTACTCCAGCACTCTGTGAAACGTCACCTATCCATGTTCTCCACAGATGCTGCCTGACCCGCTGAGTTACTCCAGCACTCTGTGAAACGTCACCTATCCATGTTCTCCACAGATGCTGCCTGATCCGAGTTACTCCAGCGCATTGTGTTGCCCTCAAATTCACTCGGACTATCTCTAACACTTCTCTTCCCTTTATTGATCTCTCTGTCTCCATCGCAGGAGACAGACTATCGACTGACATCTACTGCAAACTTACTGACTCCCGCAGTTTCCTGGACTACACCTCCTCCCACTCTGCCTCTTGCAAAGAAGCTATCCCTACTCTTCATCTCTGCTCCGAACTCAAACCAACCCGTCCCCAGGTACTTTCCCCTTTCAACCACAGGAGATGTAACACCTGTCCCTGTATGTCCCCCCTCACCTCTATCCAGGGACTCCAGGAATCCTTCAGGTGAGACAAAGGTTCACGTGCACCTCCTCTAACCTCATCTTCTGCAGCTGGTGTTCCCAACGTGACCTCCTCTACATTGGCGATACCAAGTGTAGACGCAGCGACCATTTCATCAAACACGTGCTCAGTCCGCCAAGGCCTGCTGAATCTCCTGGTTGCCAACCATTTTAACTCCTCTTCCCATTCTCATACTAACTTTCTGTCCTGGATGTCTCCATTGCCAGAGTGAGACTACATGCACCTCGTGTTCCCCTTGGGTAGCATCACAACCCAACAGTATGAACAATGAATTCTCCAATTTTAGGTAACTACAAACTCCTTGCCTCCTTCTTCTCCTACATCCCTCCCCCAGCATCTGCAGTTCCTAGTGTCTACATGGATAGACGTTTGCTCCTGTTGGTCAAGGTTTCACAGAATGCATGTTATTGGCAAAACGGGCTGAAGGGACAGAGTGTGTGTGTTTGGGGTCAGTGTACTGCTGGGTAGTGCTGGACTCAGATTCCATTGCACCCTTCCATTGGAGAAGTATCTGAAAGGACAGAGCCTGCAGGGGGCTCTGGGAGAGAGCTGGCTACATGTAGAACTGGTGTAGACCAACAGCCTGCTTCCGTACTGTAACCACATGATTTGTTTACAACCTCAGAACCAGGGTGGCACGGTGGTAGAGTTGCCTCCTTACAGCGTCAGAGACCTAGCTTTGATCCTAATCACGGGTGCTGTCTGTACGAAGTTTGTACGTTCTCCCTGTGACCGTGCGGGTTTTCTCCGGATGCTCCGGTTTCCTCCCACATCCAAAAGAGGTGCTGGTTTGTCGATTAAATTGTCCCGCGTCTGCAGGATAGCACTAGTGTACAGGTGATTGCTAGTCGATGCGGACTTGATGGGCCGAAGGGCCTGTTTCTATGTTGTATCTGTAATCTAAACTAGATCCCACACTGAAATGAATCACCTGTATTTGCAAGGAAGGTGCCAACCACAGGCATAGTGAACACAGGAACGGAGAACACGGGGGAACACCAGGGCACAGGGGGTGAATCTGGGGAATTCTTTGCCACAGAAGGCTGTGGAGGCAAAGTCAGTGGATATATTTAAGGCCGAGATAGATAGATTCTTGATTAGAATGGGTGTCAGTTATGGGGAGAAGGCAGGAGAATGGGGTTAGGAGGAGAGATAGATCAGCCATGATTGAATAGCGGAGTAGACTTGATGGGCCGAATGGCCTAATTCTATTCCTATCACTTATGATCACCTTTGCCACAGACAGACCCTGCAGGAATGGGAAGATGCCGCAGGTAAAAAGTGTGTTTGAAGTTTCAAGTTTCCGCTGTAGTGAACAGGCAGGTGGAGCCAGGAGTTGTTCACCGTATATCACTGGGCCCTCCAGCCATGCCCAGTGCCCAACAGTATCTCCACTCCAACACCTTGCCCGGCCTACACTCCTCCTCCCCGTACAGTTTCTCACCACCTAGTGAATTATTCTGCTACAAAATTACACACTGCCCACTTTGTACAGCTGTTCCTGTGTGACTCACTCACTGGTCCTGCCCATATGTGATACAACGCACAACCCAAATGGCTCTGGACGCTGGGATGTTGCAATCCACACAACCTAGTGGACTATTCACTCAACATCATCTAAACACCAGCATTCCACAGTTTGCTATTTAACCCTCAATAATAGGAGAAGAGGAGACATTACACTTACTGACTTCTGAAGGGCAGGAATAAAGCGAATGCTTACATTCTCAGGGAGAGGATTCTAAAATTAAAGGGCATAGTCCTAAGGTGAGAGGGGATAGATTTGATGACTTCAGAGGCTACTTTTCCCTCAGCCGGAAGTCTGTATCTGGAATGAGCGGCCAGAGAAAGCTACAGAATCAGATACAATTATGATTTTTTAAATCTGGACAGATATAAATTGGGTTTAGAGAGATATGGTTCAGATGCAGGCAATCACTGAGTTTTTAAACTATTGCCATGTCTGCTCTGGACCTAACATACATAGTGGTGAACCCCCATCTTTCCAGACAGATGGAGGAGCAGCCACCACACCGGGACCTCTGGTCAGATTGGTCAGGAGAGGCGAGATCATGGGCCAAGGAGAGAGGGGTTGGGAAATGCTTACCTTTCTGGACATGGATGATGTCGGGGAAGTTGGAGAGTAGACCCTGGTACAGAGACAACATGTCCAACATGTGGAAGAGGTCGTTCTTGGGCTGCTGAGCAAAGAGCTCGCCAATGGCCTCGTAGGTCCTGCCGGTGATGGAAATGGCCCTGTTGAGGGAGACAGCGAGGTGGGGCTGGTCCATCTCGAAGGCCTGACTGATGGAGCTGAAGGCGTTGCCCAGTTTCTGGAACTCTTTCCTGAAGCCGCCGGCATGCTTGCGGCACAGCTCGGCGGCCACGTTACTCAGCTGCAGCACGCTGTCGTCAAGTCTCTTGGAGAAGGCCTTGAAGAGGTCCACCCTCTCCTCCACCCGCTGGAGGTCCTGGTGCTCGGGCGGGTGTGGATGGTGAGGAAGGAGTTGGCTCCCACCAGCTCGTCTCGCTCGGAGCGCCGCTTGCCTGTTTCCAAGCCCGGTCGTCGGAGCAGGTGAGGAAGTGTTGGAAGCCGGTGTATTGGGACAGCACCGGGTGGCTGGTCATATGCTCCATCCACAAGATCAGGCGCCTCCGCCGCTTCTCGATGAAGTCGTCCTCGAAGCGGCCGGTCGCCTGTTTCTCGGGCAGGTGAGGGCACCGACACGACGGGGAACTTGTGCAGCAGGCGGTTGTGCAGCCAGTCGAAGTGTTTGTAGCGGCGGTACACGGGCACGTTGGTCAGGCTGGGAGTCAGCTTGTAGGACATGTAGGTCTTGATGCCCTTGAACTTGGTCTGCTTGGTGGGCTCCTCGATGGTGCAGTGGAAGGGCCGCGGGTTGTCGCCCCCACTGCGGCCCCTCGGGGCCCATGGTCACCCCGTACGTCTCGCTGGCCGAAGGGCAGCAGGAACCTCGCCCAGGATGAACGCCTCGCCGCCGGAGCGCACGAAGCTGGAGAAGCGGTTGAAGCTCTTCCCCACGGCGCCACTGCGGCCACTCGGCCGGCCGGCCGTGCTGTCCTGTCGCTCGGCAGCGCTGGGCCGGTGGCGGGCCCCCGGGTACAGGCCGTTGGAGGAGGCGCACAGTCGGGCTCATCCACCACCGTGGACGCGTCGTCCCAATCGTCCCAGTCATCATCGTCGTCGTCGGGGTCCGGGTCGGGGCCAGGGGTGGGATGGGGGTGGACATGGGGATGGACATGGGGGTGGACGTGGGGCCCGGTGGCGAGCACTGGCCCCCGGACACGATCTCTACGTACGAGGCGGGGAAGAGGCCTCGGTGTCCGCGGCTGTTGGTTCCCTCCAGCCAGCCGTCCTGCGAGGTCTGGTGGAAGAGAAGCAACTCCTCGTCCTCCTTGATACTGATCTCCTCCGGGTTCTCGCTCTCGAAGCTGTACAGCGCCCGGGCCCTGATGCCCGACATGGCGGGGGCTGGGGTTGCGGGGGCTGGGGCTGGGGTTGCGGGGGCTGGGGCTGGGGTTGCGGGGGCTGGGGCTGGGGTTGCGGGGGCTGGGGCTGGGGTTGTGGGCAAGCGCTCCCCTCTCCCTAGCGCATCTTGCCCGGTGCCCGCTGCAGGGCCGCTCGGTGTCCGGGCCCGTCCGTCCGTCCGTCTGTCCGCTCCCGGGACGCTGCGAAAGTTTTGCTGCAAAGTTTCGTTTCGAAGTTCGCGGCTGCCTTTTAGCTCGGATTCCGACCCCCTCCCTCCCCCCCTCGGCGACCGTCTGCGGCCCGATCTCACCCCCCTGCTCCACCGAGACAGATCTCCACTCAACTTCTGCCCCTTGTTTGCAAACCCGCCCCGGCCTCGCCTCGCCCCTCCCCGTCTCCGCGGCTCCCAGCTCCCTGAACTCCTCATTTCCGGCCTCAGCCCCATCCCCGGGACCGGGAGCAGGCGGCCCAGACTCCGGGAGGCTCCCGCAACTCTCCCCCCCTCTCCCTCTCCCTCTCCCTCTCCCCCACACACTTCTTCCTCCCCCCCACTCCTCCTTCCCGCAACACTCACCTCTCCTGCTCACATCTCCCCGTTACCCAACCCACCCCCACCCCACACACTGCCCTGTGTACCTGCACCCCACCACCCCCACACACTGCCTTGTGTACCTGCACCCCACCACCCCCACACACTGCCTTGTGTACCTGCACCCCCCCCCCCTCCTCCCCTCCCCTCCCCCTCCCCCTCCCGGGCTCCACAGCACTGCCCCACTTGTGGGTCCGGGGTTGCGCGGTACATTTCCATTTGGGGTTGTGTGTATCATTGAGCGCCGCTGAAGCGAGAGACAGAGACAGAGGCAGAGACAGAGACAGAGACAGAGACAGAGGCAGAGACAGAGGCAGAGACAGAGACAGAGACAGAGACAGAGGCAGAGACAGAGGCAGAGACAGAGGCAGAGGCGGCCCACCTGTGGTGTCACTCCGGGAGCTGCTGTGGGCAGCATATTAGGTCTGCAGCTCGGACACTAACAGCGACAACCAGCCCCAGAGATGCAGCAATCCTGGCATCTCTCCGTCTGAAGAAGGGTCTCGACCCGAAACGTCACCCATTCCTTCTCTCCAGAGATGCTGCCTGTCCCGCTGAGCTACTCCAGCATTTTGTGTTTATCCTCGGTGTAAACCAGCATCTGCAGTTCCTTCCTACACATACTGGATAACTGTAAACCGGCTACATGTGACCAGGGCGATGAGAGAAATCACCTCTGGGGGTACATGTTTGTAGATACTTTCTCTTTAGCCACAAGTAGTCACAATATCAGACTAGTAATCCTTGGTTCAAATACTACTCACAACAGCAGGGCAATTTACATTCACCATGTTTAATAGTCTGATGGGGAAGCAGCTGTTCCTGAACCTGGATGTTGCATATTTCAGGCTTCTGTACCTTCTACCTGATGGCAGCGGAGAGATGAGTGTGTGGCCAGGATGGTGTGGGTCCTTGATGATGTTGGCAACTTTTTTGAGGCAGCGACTGCGATAGATCCCTTCGATGGTAGGAGGTCAGAGCCGATGATGGACTGGGCAGTGTTTACAACTTTTTGCAGTTTTTTCCACTCCTGGACGCTCAGGATCCCGTACCAAGCCACGATGCAACCGGTCAGCATGCTCTCTACTGTGCACCTGTAGATGTTCGAGAGAGTCCTCCTTGACATACCGACTCTCCGTAATCTTCTCAGGAAGTAGAGGCGCTGATATGCTTTCTTTATGATTGCATCAGTGTTCACGGAACAGGAGAGATCTTCGGAAATATGCATGCCCAGGAATTTGAAGTTCTTGACCGTTTCCACCATCGACCCATTGATATAAACGGGACTGTGGGTCCCCATCCTACCCTTTTCCGAAGTCCACAATCAGTTCCTTGGTTTTGCTGGTGTTGAGAGCCATGTTATTGTGCTGGCACCATTTGGTCAATTGGTCGATCTCACTTCTATACTCTGACTCATCCCCATCCGTGATACGTCCCACAACAGTAGTGTCGTCGGCGAACTTGATGATGGAGTTTGCACTATGACTGGCTACGCAGTCATGAGTATAGAGTGAGTACAGCAGGGGGCTGAGCACGCAGCCTTGAGGTGCTCCCGTGCTGATTGTTATCGAGGATGACACATTTCCACCAATACGGACAGACTGTGGTCTGTGAATGAGGAAGTCGAAGAAGATCATAAGAGATAGATCATAGGAGCAGAATTTGGCCTTTCGGCCCATCAAGTCTACTCCGCCATTCAATCTATCTCTCCCTCCTAACCCCATTCTCCTGCCTTCTTCCCATAACCTCTGACACTCATACTAATGAAGAATTGATTTCTGCCTTTAAAATTATCCACTGCCTCCACAGTCTTCTGTGGCAAAGAATTCTACAGATTCACCACCCTGGTGTGAAACAATTAGACAAGTACATGGATAGGACAGGTTTGGAGTGATATGGACCAAGAGCAGGCAGGTGGGACTAGTGTAGCTGGGACATGTTGGCCAGTGTGGGCAAGTGAGGTCGAAGGGCCTGTTTCCACACCGTATCACTCTGACACAGGGAGAATTGACCAGGCTTGAGCACCCGGCAGCAACCTCAGGCACACGAGGGTCAACTGCTCACTAATATCAAGTGGCAGATTGGGAGAACAGCCCCACAGTCTCACTCCCAGCATCAAACTCCTGCAGCCAACACACCACACTCTGCCATCACATCGCTGTGTATTTCCCTGGGCCTGCAGTCAAGCACTGCGCTCAGTGTTATAAACAAACAACACACGAGAGATGTGGACTGGAACTCACTCACACGCTGTCCAGCCTCAGTCTTATCCATGTAAAGTGCTGCATCCCAACGTCCACACACACGCTCTGGATGCTGCTTCTGTGAATTCTGGTCACTGGCTCTGGGCATGTTTGGACAATGTAATCTGAGGCTTGTATGAAGGCACCATCTGCTGGCACAGTGAGGAGCAGCAAGCACTGCAGGAGGGGGGATGGGTAATGGGGAACATTGATTGCAACACTGCTGGGCCTCTGCTTTCACAGGACACACACCAAACATGCAGCACGTGTGAGAGAGAACCAAGGTGATGAGAACCAGGCACTGAAGGAACTGACTGTCAGTCCAAAGTAGTCCTGTCGGAGGTAGACAAAAGTGCTGGAGAAACTCAGCGGGTGAGGCAGCATCTATGGAACGAGGAAATAGGCAAACGTTTCGAGCCGAAACCCTTGGTCCCAAGGATCTGGTGATCCAAAGGTGGACATGTTTGTAGGTTAATTGGCTTGGTATAAATGTAAACTGTCCCTAGTGTGTGTACACGATAGTGTAAGTGTGCGGGGATCGCTGGTTGGCGTGGACTCAGTGGCAGGCAAGGGGCCTGCTTCCACGCTGAATCTCTAAACTAAGTCTACATCTGTGGGGTGGCTCCTGAGAGAGGATGATGTGGTTGATCAACCTGCAAGGTTCTCTGCTTTCTGCAATTGTTCTTGTGGATTAGAGGTTATCAAACACAAACCTACTAATAAAGATGGGAAAGAGAAATCAGGGAACAACAATCCTCAGTGGTTGGGAAATTATTGGAATCCATAATGTAGGATATCATATGTAGGAAAGAACTGCAGATGCTGGTTTAAATCGAAGGTAAACACAAAATGCTGGAGTAACTCAGCGGGACAGGCAGCATCTCTGGAGAGAAGGAATGGGTGACGCTTTCGGGTCGAGACCCTTCTTCAGACTGGTTAGGGATAAGGGAAACAAGAGATATAGACGGTGATGTGGAGAGATAAAGAACAATGAATGAAAGATATGCAGAAAAGTTATGATGATAAAGGAATCAGGCCATTGTTAGCTGTTTGTAGGGTGAAAATGAGACGCTAGTGCGACTTGGGTGGGGGAGGGATAGAGAGAGAGGGAATGCCGGGGCTACCTGAAGTGAGAGAAATCAATATTCATACCACTGGGCTGTAAGCTGCCCTAGTGAAATATGAGACGCTGTTCCTCTAATTTGCATTTAGCCTCAACGCTGGCAATGGAGGAGGCTGAGGACAAAAAGATATGTGTAGGAATGGGAAGGAGAATGAAAGTGTCCAGCAGCGGCTGTCTCGCCATCAGTCTGTCTCGTCCTTTTCCTGCTTTGTTTTAATTTTAATACGTGTTAAATGTATGTGTTAGTGTTCTTTAGCTTTGTTTTATGTCGGTGGTGGGGGTTGGGGGAAACTTTTTTCAATCTCTTACCTCGACGGAGATGCGATTTTTTCCCGCATCATATCTCCGTCCGCACTGCGGCCTAACATCATGGAGCTGGCAGTCCCTGTCCGGGATCAACCTTGAAGCTCCAACCGTGGGAGCCTGCGGAATTTAACATCGTGGAGCTCGCGGTCCATGGTTAGGGAGAGACTTCGGAGCTCCAGGCCGCATGAGCTTCGTCCGCCCTGACGCGGGAGCTTCGATTGCGCCAGCTGTGGGAGCTTCGATTGCGGATGGTTTGACTGCTCCTATCGCGGGAGAATAAGAGAAGGAAGAAGATAAATCTTTATTGCCTTCCATCACAGTGAGGAATGTGGGGAATCCACTGTGGTGGATATTTATGTTACTTTTATGTAGCTGTGTGTCTTGTTGCTTTTTATTTAGTATTGCTGTATGGTAACTCAAGTTTCACTGTACCTTAATTAGTACACGTGACAATAATAATAATAATAAACGTTATTTCGGACTCAAGGTCCAGACAAGGGACAACGTTACATAAAAAATACATTGCATATTAAAAACATCATAAAGTACATATAAAATCTTAGTATATCACTTTCAATTCAATTCAATTCCTTTATTGTCATCTTGCAAGCAACAGTTGTGCAGTGCAAAACGAAAAGACGTTTCCCAGGGAATACCGGAGCATCGCACATGAAGTTTAAAACATTTCACACATAATAATAATAATAATAACAACACTAAAACAATCCAGTCCCTGATGGAACAGTATAAGTTAAAATAGATACAAACAACGTTAAAATACAGTAAGACCAATCATAAACATGTCCGGGGTGGCTGATTTGAGTGGCCAGTGCCAGTTATTGAAGTGGCCAGTGCCAGTTATTATAGTGTCCGTGCCAAGCCGCAGAATCAGGTGACTGTGAGTACAGAGTGGCTGTTTAGCAGCCTCACAGCATATGGCAGGAAGCTGTTTAGCAGTCTTGTAGTCCGGGCTTTGATGCTGCGATATCTCTTGCCTGATGGCAGGAGATCCAGGTGTATGTGGAGGGGGTGCATTTTGTCCTTGGCAATTTTTTGAGCTTTTTTCCGACAGCGGCTCAGGAACTTATAAAAGCATCATAAGTTATATATTAAAAAAAACACAATTCATGAATTAAAATCCAGAATAAAAAGAATGATCAATGTCCTACAATGAGACAACGATACCAGTGTCTCCACAACTGGGAATTGGTAGCGTGTAGTGCTAAACCTTATGTTTGTCAAGGCACAATAATTACATTTTTAGAGTCATTTATCCTGCAGATGAATTTATACATATGATTTCTTAGGGTAGCTTCTAAAGTACTGACTCCTGCAGCACAAACATGTTACTAGCACCACACCACCAGGTACAGGAGCCTGAAGACTGCAAGGACCAGGTTCAGGAACAGCTACTTCCCCACAGCCATCAGGCTATTAAACCTGGCTCGGACATAACACAACTTTACTAGCCAATACTGTTATTTGCACTTTATCAGTATATTGACCATTGTGTATATATTTATAGAATGCCTTGTAGTAAATGCCTACTATGTTCTGTTGTGCTCATGCAAAGCAAGAATGTCATTGTCCTACCAGGGACACATGACAATAAACTCACTTGACTTGACTTGACTTGACTTGACCATCTAGGTTTCCCCAGCAGTGTTGTCTTTCCATAGTTCCACCACAGGGGGGCGCAATATGCTCTAAACAGCCACATCTTCACCTTTTGACCTTTGAAATTACCTTTGAACCTTTTTCTTTGCAAGGAGCAGCGGCGGCGTGGTCACGCGTAGCGCCGGGCACGCGCACGTCAGCGGGCACGCGCACGTCCAGCGGGCACGCGCACGGCCAGCGGGCACGCGCACGGCCAGCGGGCACGCACACGCACCCCCCCCTCCTGCCGGGGAACAATAAAGCACTGTTGAGGGGCGTGACGGGAACAATAAAGCATCATTGAGGGGTGCTGGGCACGAAATGGCGGCGGAGCGGCGGCGGCCGGAGCTGGAGGTGGACACGGAGACAGAGACAGAGACAGAGACGGACACGGAGACCGGCAGCGCCGGGCTGGAGGGAGAGGACTTCTTCATCGGCAGCGTGAGTGCGCCGACCCGACCCCCTGCCCGACCCTGCCCGACCGCCGGCCGGCCCGGAGCTCCGGACACAGGGAAGACGGTCCGGGCCTGGCCTTGGACACCGGGAGAGCCGGCCCATCCCCGTCCCATCCCCATCCCCATCCCCATCCCCATCCCGGGCGTCTCCGCTCCCACCGCCTTTCACCGGTCCCCCGGCTCTCTCTACACCCCCCCCCCCCCCCTGTCCTTTAACCCCCGATCTCGGTCTGATTGCGTTGATTTCTTGTCAAGGCAACCGAGGTTCAGTGTAAACTCTGCCGTGAGTGCTCTCCAGGCAGGTCGTCACCTGCAGGAGTTACCTCGGTGAAAGTAAACAGTGCAGAACATAGTTTGACAGCTGCAGGAAAAGTGCAAGGGCAGCAACGAGGTTGAACTTGTCCCTAGCCTCTGCAAGGACTGTCCAACAGTCTGATCACAGCTGTCATCCTATAATCTGGGGAGAAGCTGTTCTTTAATTAATGCATGTGCTTTCCCACCTTTGTATCTTCTGCAGAGTGGAAGAGGAGAGAAGGGAGTAACTGGCTGGTTTGTGTATCTGTCTGCGCTGCTTTCTCAACTCTTCAACACAGTTTTGGGCAGACCAGTTGCTATTCCTAGCTCTGATGCACGATACTTTCCACGGTGGGTCTGTAGCTGTTAGTAACAGCCGCTGACAGTATTGTGAATTTCCTTGGCCTCCTGAGGAAGTGGTGTTGTTGGTGTGCTTTCATGGATGTATTAAAGTGTTTAGACTGGACAAATGGTTGGTGATGTTTACACCTGGGATCTTGAGCTCTTGACCATCATTACTTTAGTACCATTGCTACAGACTGGGGTGTATGCTTCACTCTGATTCCTGAAGCTGATGACAGGTCCTTTGTTTTGCTGACATTGAGGGAGAGGTTGTTGTTTTGACACCGTGTCACCGTACAGAGAGGGGAGTAAGGAGCTGAGAACGCATCCTTGCGGAGCACCAGTGTGATAATTATAGTGGAGGATGTTTTGTTGCCTATTCTCATGTTTGCGATCTATGGATCAGGAAGTTGAGAATCACTGAGTTCCAGGTCCAGGCTCCTGGAGATGACTGGTTACAGTTGAAGGCAGAGCTGTAGTCAATAAATAGTCTGGTGTTGGTGTCCTTGTTATCCAGATGTTCTGGTGTGTATTATACAGCGCAGAGAGCCAGTTTGGTGCTTGCTGCCGTTTCCTGGTGTGAAATATTTCCAGTCTGCGTTGCTTGTGGAGTTTTGGGTCTCCTTGGTCTTTGCTTTTTATGAGAAGTTTGGCAGAGTATTTTACTACAGTGTTGTGTTGCGTGTAAACCTAATTCTCATTTGCTTAATTAGTGTTTGCACTTTCAGTTTTTTACAAAGCATAAGACTTGGGGCACGAGTGAATCTCCAAACCTGCTCTGCCATTCACTATGGCAACAGCTGTCAGTTCCCTATAACTATTTCATGAATTTTCAGAACTTTATCTACTTCCTCTTTAAATACTGAGAACCTTCTTGAGTGGAGAGTTGTGGAGGTTTGCATCCTCTGCGAGAAGTGGCTCTGTTTTGAATGACTTTCCTGATGTGGCAACTCAGTGCCTTCGTTTGAGGTTCTCATCGTGGAAATGCTGTTTCCCCCTATGTTTCAATATGAGCAAACCGCGCGCGCTCTTCTAAACTCCAAAGAATTTGGATCTCATTTCTTTAGCTGCCTTATGAAGCTAGACCTCTAGTGTTAGGAAGTAGTCCAGTGAATCTCTTTTAGAAACTACTTCCTATCTCTAGACCAACCCTTTTGTAATAAAGACCAATTTGCCAGATAGTGCTGTTTGTTTCTTTGACACGTACTGCTTTGAACGTTTCAGTGATTAAATTGCCTGAATCTACTGTTGTATGTCAAGTTTTCTGCTTATCTAATTAAAGATTAATGCTACTTTAAATTGGATCTCTGTTCCAAAAGCTTACTTCCTGAACAGGTTAGCATACCAGATGGCATGTCACATGGTTAGTGTTTTATGTAGGAGCATAATGTTAGTTGACAGTGTGGTGGAATGTTGCTGTTCTAGTGTAGGTGTGCTTGTGGGAATCTTATTCCTCATTGTAACTGGATACCTATTGCGATAGTGCTGAGTGTAGCAAGGATGTTCACTTGGCCGCTGTTAATAAGTCTAGTTCCTCTGGTGCTGAAATGTTGGTATCCTAGTTTGTTATCAATAGCCTCTGGGAAATTAACTAAATGGACCACTGCTTTAGATGACTGTGGTGTTTGAGACAAACCCTTGTGTTTGACTGAAGATAGACACAAAATGCTGGAGTAACTCAGCGGGACAGGCAGCATCTTTGGATAGAAGGAATGAGTGACGTTTCTGGTTGAGACCCATCCTCAGACTTTTTTTAAATCGTGTTGCCTGAATGTTTTAGGTTGCTACTTTCATTCTCTCCCACCTTCCATATATCCCTAGCTCTCATCTTGCCCATTTGAGCTCAGAGACTCCTTTCAGACTGCTCTCTGATCTGCAGTTTCCTTTTATTTGGTGTGGCATTGTTGGTTTGTGCAGTGGTGCCACATGCTGGCAGACATGCTCGCGTTATTGCTTCGTGCTTGCTTTTTGGGTGTTTATTCCTTGTGCTTCAGCAACTGCATTACTTGAATGTTGCAAATGTCTTTGCTAAACATTCTAGTAAATAGCTGTCTGTCCCCCTGAGTTACTCCAGCTTTTTGTGTCTATCTTCTGTTCAAACCAGCATCTGCCATTCCTTTCGACACATTGTAAATAGTCGGCATTGGGACTCTTTCTGCCTCAACTCTGCCATTGTAGTGGCTAGAACACAGTGAAACTACTGAGAATGAATCTTCAGTAAATGCTGCCTGCATGATGGGTGGTTGTGGAGACAGGATAAAAGGTTGTGCTAGAAGGTTACAATTTGTGGCAGTCTCGAACTAGAGTGGTAGAGGTTGTAGATCTGAGAGGTTGTGTCAAGTAGCTTTGTTGACTAACTGCATGCATTTTGTAGACGGCCTGCAGTACTTCAGTGATGAAAGAAGGGCACGGGTAGGGAGATGACGTTTAAGTCGAGGAGCGAGTTACTTGCTGCTAATCCAGTATTTGTGGCTGCACTAGTACCTTTAGAATGGAGATGAGGAAGAATTTCTTCAGCTAAAGGGTGAATTTATTGCCACGGGCGGCTGTGGGGGCCAGGTCATTGGTAATTTTAAAGCAGAGATTGATGGGTTTTTTGATTCGTATGGATGTCAAAGGTTCTAGGGAGAAGGCAGGAGAATGGCGAAGAGCCTAAAAGCCCTGTTACACTGTGCGAGCTGACCCACGAGGTACACCGAGTGAAAGACTCGTGGTTGCGTACGAGACTACAAGTTTATGATGCAGAGTTTAACCGAGTTCCCACGGGTATGTCTAAGTTTGCCGTTTACTTCTCATTTCTGCGATGTTCCAAGTTCGTCTCCCGAGTGTACCAAGTTCCTCTCCCGTTAATCTTGAGGCAACAATGTATATCGACGTGTTGAAAAATCATATCATGTTGAAAAAATGATGTCATGCTTTTTTTTTACATACTATAAAAAGCCTGCCTTGTTTAAATTGGCTGTTGAATCTCCTGTTGTATCTCCTGTTGCCTCTCCTCCTCCTGTATGACTATAGCCTCCATGGCAGGTTTTTTGTAAGGCTCTGCTCTTCCCTTTCGTCGAACTTTTCTGGGAGCCATCTCTAGCAAGCTTCTTATCAAAAAGATTCACCAGCAATGAGGTGAAACGCCCAAGATTGACTCGGGTCACATGCTGATGTTGAAGTCACCTTTTTTTTACTCACCTTTTTTTTTCCTCTGTCCAGCTGACGAGTTCAGAGTGCACATGAGAGTCACCGGAGTCATGTCTGATTGCCTGGGCAGCCTACCAGCTTCCACAGTCTACATTGTACAAAGCATCATATTGTGATGCATCAATACCTGTTTTGGGAGCAGCTTTGCCCTAGAGCGCAGTATATATTACAGAGACTTGCAAATGTAGTGCAGTCTATTACACAGGCCAGCTTTTCCCCTATCAACTCAATCTACACTTCGACCTGCTTCGGGAAGCAGCCAACGTACCATTCCTTCCTCTCCTTTCACCCCGTGAGCAGATAATACAAACGCTCACATACATGTACTACCTGATTCAGGGACAGCTCCTTCCTCACTGTCATTAGATTGCTGAAACTGAAGTTTTTCGGTGTGTGAAGAAGGGTCTCGACCCGAAACGTCACCCATTCTTTCACTCCAGAGATGCTGCCTGTCTCGCTGAGTCCAGCATTTTGTGCCTATCTTCTCATAACTGAAGTCCTGATCTCCTGATATACCCCATTACAGCTCTTGGACAAAAAAACTGGAAACTTTGTTGTGTTGTATCTGCACGCTGGTATTTTTTTCTCTTTGTGCTAGCTATTTATTGCACTTATGTACGGCTTTATTTCAAAACTCGCAAACATTCAGGTGACAAAATAACCCAATATCAATACCATGTCCGCCTCATCCAGTTTATGGGGGGGGGGGGGGGTAGGATCATGATATGAATCTGTGCCAAGTTGTAAAACTCCAGCCGGGATACCGTCGTCTCCGGGTTCGTGATCATACCAGTAATATTGTGAGGATCGACATACTGTTGGCACTCGCAATATTACTGGCATTATCACTAATCAATTATTACATCTCAAAATTTGTGTAACAATATTTCATGTTCCCCGGGAACATTAGCACTTTAACACTGCACTTTGGGATCTTATTTGCCATCGGGTAAAAGATTGTGATTATGGTCATGTTAAGAATTAAAAGTCATAAAATCAATGTGTGAAAATGATTCTTATTTTTCAAAGTCTCTCATAGGAAACAATGAGCGTATAGAGCCCAGGGAGAGGGGGAGAAAGGGACGTACACTCACAGAGGCAGAGTCTCTCAGCCTGTGTGAGAGGGAGGGAGGGAGAGAGAGACACACACACACGGGTGGATGTGAAATCTCACCTACCCGTTTCAGTGACAGGCACCCGCAGCCAGTGAATGAAGACACCCCCATCTGTCTCTCCCTCCACTCTCCACCCCCTCTCCTCCACCCCACCCCCATCACCCCCCCCTCCCCCAATTTGGAAATGTCATCCCATCACCCATTCCTTCTCTCCAGAGATGCTGCCTGCCCGCTGTTAAAGAGTTCCCACTTGCAGCAGCATAACAGGCCAGTAAACACAATACATAGATAATATACTAAACAAAGAAAATATATATTAAAAAATCCAGTATTATTGCAAAAATCCCAAAGTCCTTAGTGCAACCAAGGCAGTTTGTAGTTCATAGTTTAGTTAGCATTTGTAGTGTTCAAGAGCCCGATGGTTGTTGGGAAGAAGCTGTTCTTGAACCTGGAGGTCATGGTTTTCAGATTCTTATACCTTCTGCTCAGCAGGAATGAAATGAGAGCATGGCCAGGGTAGTGTGGGTCCATGACAATGCTGGCTGCCTTTTTGAGGCAGCACCTCATATAGAACCCTTTGATTCAGTAAAGTTCAGTAAAGAGATCGGGAATCTGGCATCATGGCTTGAGAATAAAACCCAGCCTTTAACATCCGCATAATGAAAGAGTTGGTGTTGTCCTACGGAACAGGGGTACAGGAGAGGTGAACACAACCCTGTCTTCTTCAAAAGCACTGGTAGAGATGGCTTCTGGACGTGACTGGCAAACCTCAGATTAGGCTGCCATGAAGTGTCATAAAATGTTCTCACGCTGTTCCTCAATACTGGTTTGTCTTAAGGTTGTGAGCTTAGTCCCAAATACACAAAATCTATATATAAACTTCAAGCAATTTTTTCTTTTCAACCCACTCTGTCACCTTATCAATAACTTTTACTTTGTTAAGCAGAATTTGTCTTTAAAAAGTCTAAGTAACTGATATTTCTGTCCCTGATTATTGTTTCTAAAAACAGTTCCCACGGTAGAATCACGAGTCACAAAGGTAAACGCACGGGCCACTACGTTCTTACAACGAGTTGAAATGTTTCAAATTTTAACCTCAAGAGTACATTTTACTCGTGGAAAAGTTCAAACATGTTTGAACTTTTTCAAGAGTTAACAAGTTTCACGGGTACCTGCCGTTAGCGCCACGAGTCGCTAAGTTGCGTCCACGAGTTCCGACGTTCCCGCTACGTTAATTGTACGTGATTACCACGAGTTAAATTTGTTTTAAACTCAGGGTACCTCGTGGGTCAGCTCGCACAGTGTAACAGGGGTTTAATACTGCTCCCATGTCGTATGATCTTGTGGTTTAAATGTCTGCTTGTTGGTAAGGCCCCCCTTTATTCTCCCACCTCCTCTGTCAAAACATTAGCATGTTTACATCTGGGTTTGGTCCCAGAGTGAGAGGGAATTTGCTGCCACCTGTTGGTGACCTCGGGTCGGGGGGAGTTCTCCCCCCCCCCCCCCCCCCCCCGCCACGGGTACCATGTAATCCCGTGCTACATGCTCCATGGTCGGATAGTCGGCGAGTAAACCGTCTCCCCTACCTGGTTTGCCAGGTGAGGAGGGGGCTGTGGACCCCCAGCAGGACCAAAAGCAAGACCTGTCAAAGGGCGGATGAGCTTGTAGCGAGCCAACGGCCATCCACACTTCAGTAGAAGTTGCGATCACTGTCCTACACAGCATTGTAAGGAATGATGATAAAGCACATGCACCAAAATCCTTTACTTCCAGCGGCGGAAGTCCGCAGGAACTGGAGGACAGAGATGTGTGGTGCGTCCGTCACTGTTCCTGTCGGAAACCAGCACCACTGTGTCGCTAATGTTTTCAATGATGATGAATTTTGGTTCTCCTTATGTGGCCTAATGATTGGGTACTGTCATGCACCATAGGGATAGGCAGTAGAAATAGGACTGTTGCAGCAGTTGGGTGTAGATGTAGAAACATTGAAACATAAACAATAGGTGCAGGAGTAGTCCATTCAGCCCTTCGAGCCAGCACCGCTGCCATTCATGGCTGATCATCCAAAATCAGTACCCCATTCCTGCTTTCTCCCCCTATCCCCTGAATCCGTTAGCCCTAAGAGCTATATCTAACTCTCTCTTGAATACATCCAGTGAATTAGCCTCAACTGCCTTCTGAGGCAGAGAATTCCACAGATTCACCACCCTGGGTGAAAAAGTTTTTTCTCATCTCAGATTGTGGTAACTATGGAGTGTACACAACGTGGCTTGTGATACATCTGCCCTCTGCATACAGTTGCCCCACGAACAACCAATGGAAGCATTGAACAGGAAGCAATGTCCGGTTGTATTTAAGGAATATGTTCATTGCTTCAGTATATTTCTGACTTTCTAATAAACTCCGTGCAGAGTATCCAGCACTAATGCCAAATTAATTAACAGTTGGCAAGGACATTGTGTCTACAAAGAGTTACACTTTCTTGCCTTGCATAGCACCCATGCTACTTTGGAGATGATTTGTTTGAATAAACTCCGCCGTACTTTCTGTCCCAGAGACTGGAGCCAACGGAGAAATGTGGCCCAGCTTGCCTGAGGCTGCCGGCTGTGGGTGTGTCTAGTTGCAGGAATGCTGCAGGTTGAAGCTTGCTGGTACAACTGCTGTACTCTTCCCTTTCTGAACGTGGCTTCACTTTTCAGGGCAAGCCAACTCTAAAGGCATTTAACATAACCGTGCTGGAGATCCAAATCCGCCTTGTGGGTGGCTGATGAAAGGGTTCCTGTGGTTGTATTCCGTATTGGGTTTGATAGTGAATTATTAATCCTTAGTTATTAATCAACTACCGTGGTACAGGATCCTTCCCTCAGAATAAATGCAGCTGAAGCTCATTATCTTGAATTATTTTAACACACAGCGGGTGTTACAGACGGGCATCCTGATCGCCCTTTGGAAGGTGATGGTGAGCCACGACCTAGAACATCTGCATTCCTTTGAAACTCTCTCATGGTACTGAACAATTGCAGTGCTAATGGAGGAATTGTGATATACGTACTGCATTTCCACGTTGAGATGGTGTGTTGCGAGTCGGGTAGTGTTCCCATACACGTTGGCTCTGAATGATTGAGGTGCTGACGTAACGTACACAAGGTACTCCAGTTGTGGTCTCGCCAACCTCTTGAACAGTTGTAACACAATGTTCCAACTCTTATACTTAATTGCCTGACCAATGAAGGAAAGCACGTCAAATTCTGTAAGCTATCTTATCCTTCACCAAGCTGTCTGTGCTGCTGCAAGTCAGAATTTAATTGTGAAGATAGACACAAAACTCTGGAGTAACTCGGTGGGACAGGCAGCATCTCTGGAGCGAAGGATTGGTTGACACTTCGGGTCAGGACCCTTCTTTGGACCCGAACGTTCTCGACTTGAAACAACACCTATTTCTTCTCTCCAGAGATGCTGACTGTTCCGCTGAGTTACTCTGGTGTTTTGTGTCTATCTTTGGTTTAAATCAGTATCTGCAGTTCCTTTCTACATAAGAATTTCATTGTTCTGTTTTGGGACATCTGATAATAACACACCTGTGATTGGTGTCTTGACTATCTGTCGCCACTTTCAGGAAACTATGTAGCTGTACTCAGCCCCTCTGTGTGTATCTACACTCTCCAGGGCTCTACCATTTACCATGCATATCCTTGTTTACCATGCCAAAATGTACCACCTAATTCTATCTGCTATTCCTTTCCCACTTCTCCAGTTCGTCTAGATCTTGTTGCAGCCAGAGACAACCTTCAGTGTTAGCCATGGCAGCTACATCCTCATCCAAATTATGTATCCATTTGGTCTAGTTCCCCCTCACAAGCCCTGCCATCAACCACAACCTGGTGCTAGACTGAACCTGCCATCTTCCTGGTTTGAAATTCCAGACATTCTTTTGAGGATCGCAGTGCTCTTCAAAATGTGGCCACAAATGCTCCTCACTCCAACGTCAATCCGGTCCTGGTACTGAACACATTGTTCTTGTTGTCCCACCTGACTAGTCTGCTGACAGTACCTCGGCTTCATGCTCTGGTGTCCCTGTGGTCGTGATCAAGGCCACTGTTCCCGCTGCTCTGGTTATACCACAAGATTTCCATGTATTTTTACTCTGAAGTCTGCTGACCTGGCAGTCCATGTACATGTAAGTTGTGGAACAAGTGAATCATTCAATCCCAAGAGCCTGTGCTGCCATTTAACAGAGCATAACTGTTCTTCCCACGACTCCATCTGCGTGCCTTGACCCAGCCACTGAGAATCTATATCCTGTCTCAGGAGATTTGAATTCTCCCTGCTACGTTTTTTTAAAGTGATTTATACACATCTCGTATGTGCAGGAAAAGAAAAGCTAATTTTATGATTGAAACCCTTTGTACCAAACACTAGCATCAGTACTTTGGTTATTTCATAGTCCCAGCAATTTAAATTTCTTTAGAAATACCTGTACTCCTATGGCTTAAGCCACAATTTTAAACTAAATTATATTTGATAGTAATTTCAATTAAACAATAAAGAAATCCAAGTGGGTATAGATTGTTTCAACAAATTGAATTTGGTATTGAATGGAGCGACTGGTAATGGAGCAGAGGTCAGTGGGAAGGAGGTTCCCTGGAGTTGAGTTAGGAGAAGAGATTAATGAAGTGCAGCTGTCTGCTGCCAGGTCTACGACATCATCCTCAATACCTCTCCATGGCTCTGTCGGATGCGATTGGTTTCTGTGTTTGATTCCATTTGCCTGTGGAGCTTGCATTGGAAATAGTGAAAGCCTTGAACTGGATACTTCAATACTGCAGCTGCAGTTTCTAGCAGATGAACTATTTGGAATCAATTGTCATCCTGGGAAGGTGTAAGAATCCTAGTTGTCTGTGTTTGGGTTTGGAGCTTGGTGTATCCATCACTGAGCTTGGCCACAGTCTCATGATCTTTGTAGAGGTGTACAGTGGGGAATGCCGCTCTCCCCCTGGCATACATTGCTTCAGTCCATTGTGATTGAATGGTTTTGTGTGCTATGTTTTCCCAGTTTGTGCAGGACACTTGTACTTGCCTGCAGTAATCACCTGTGGTGCTTTGGCTGTTTTTTCAGTGGGAAATGTTTCTGAAAAAAAGAAAACCTTGTGGAATATTTGTACTGAAAATGTATAATTTGTAAAGTCTGACTGAGCCATTCTGAGCTGCTGTCCCTGTAACCAGGATGTGACCACTGCTTCCTCACTGAGAAATGTCAGCCTTTACTCTGGGAAAATGAGTGGGCAGAGGGTTTGGAGTGAACTGCTGAGTGGTAACTTAAGAAAAAAGTGTCCACTTTGATGCAGACTGTTGCACCAATAATTGCCTAGAGGCTAATTAAGCCTTGACTTCAAACTTTACATTTCACATGAAATTAAAGTTGGTTAAAAAGTTTAAACTTATGCTGGTGATTGTCAGTTTTGCCTAATTTTTAATGTCCATTTATATTTAGATCAGTCCTTTAGATATGGATTCCTCAAAGACATTCAGCAGCAACTCCAAGACAAATGGAATACATTCCGATGATGAAGAGCAAGATATTTTTGCAGGTAAGGATTGTGACTTCCAGACCCCCCCCCCCTGCTTTTCCTGGTGTTATCGCCAGGTTTGGCCGTTCAATGTGTTTGTGGGGAATGTCTGGCAGTTCTTTGTGAGGTTTACACAGGTGCCTGTGGATGCTGTGATTTTACATTGGAGGACAAACTGTCGGTGAGGAGATGACCAGATTTTTTAATGTTTGAAGTCGGGGCCACATGTCTGCCATTGCCGTCTGCAAACCTGGAGCCATGTTGGCTGGAGATCAGCTGCCTCTGGGTTTTTAATCCCCAGTAGTGATGCTGTCCTCACGCTCCCAATATAAAGATGGCTGAGCATTCTGTTCTTCAGATTCCTGCAGGTTCACATGCAATGTTTTATATATTGCAAATTTAAAGGCAAAGGATAAAAACACAGATGTAATACGATTCCTTTTATAACCTGTTCAAGCAGCTAAACAGTCATCCAAGTTGAAGCATAAATTTATAGCCACTTGCACTGAAGTGCGTTGCATTTGATGGTCGTGCTGTGGTTTCTCCTGCACTGGAGATGCTAAACGTTATTGGGTGATCACTCTACAAGTTACCTCCCTTCAATGCACAAGGGTAGTCCCGCGCTAGTCACTTTGAATTTCCATCCCATTCCCACGCGGTTCCAACAAAGCCCAGCGTAACCTCAGCCAACTTTGGTCGTACTGTGTTCTCGGGCTCTCAACATTGAATTGTAGCTGTTCCTGTTTGTGTCGTGACTAGTCTGTTCTGTAAAGAGAGCTACCTGTAACATTAGCTCTATTTGCTCCACAAATGCATGCTAATTCCTGTATGTTTCCAGTTCGGCATTTGACATTTGCATTGTTTTTCTACAACTTTCATTCATCTCCCATTTACATCCTACTTTAGGATTAACAAGCATTCCACAGCCTCTTAAATTGTGCTTCTCTGTGTCGTTCTGGTGGATAAACTATTGACTTGCAACATTAAGTCAGTACCCCTCTCCACAGATGCGTCTCAGCATTTCCTGTTTTTGTTCTAAAATTATAGAATTTGCTTTCAGTCTGCGACAAAGAAACACTATATTGACATTTGTGGCATTACTTCGACAATCTATGTGGTTTCCCTTGCCTTAAAAATGTTTTTTAAACAATGAGTATCGTACTTTTTAGTTACAAGCTCTGTTAATCTGCCCAGTAAACCACTCACCAGGCGTGGTTCCCAATGCCAACAACTCTGCCCCAGTAATGAGTGAATGCTGCGATCCAGAGAACAACACCAGTGTGTGTATGTGTCATGGACTCCATGTGCTCCCAACAAGTCCCGGGAGCGATGTGCTGGGTTGAGACAGCGACTTTCTAAGTGAACACTCAGTGCTTTGCGTAACTGCGACCAAAGGCCAATCCTAGGGTAAATAGTTGTGGGGCTTGTTACGAGCTGCACAATATTGGATGGAATGACCCAGCCTGCTGCGCGGTGAGTTCTGTACCTTGTATGTCATGACGGCACCCTTCATTTGTCAAAGGTATTATGTTCCATTCATTGTGGTTACACTTGCTGAGTGTGGCTCCACCAAGTTAGATTGCATGAATCTTGTTGCAGAAGCCACTGTGGAGTTATCCCTGGATGGCCTTCCAAATGACAAGAGCAAGCCGTCCACTACAGGGCCATCAATAAAGTCTCCACCCAACGCTGTTCTGCAATCCAAGAGCAAAGTCAGTCAAGAGGTGAGGATCCGGTTTAAAGTGTTATTACAGAAAACTTAAGTGAAGTATTAGTGCACTTCCCTCTGCCACTCGGGTTGTGTGAGGTTTATATTGTCCCTGTGGTAAGCACACTAGGCACAGTGCTGCATCTGTACAATGAGGTCAGCAGTGCAGGACTTGCATCATAAATCTTGCACAAGTTTCTGACTGCAAGGTGGATAAACAGGGTTGCTCTTTGAGTGAATGTTCACCATCCAGTTAATGGTGAACAGCAAGAATCTCTGTTTTTAACACATTTTTCTGTGTGAGTGCTGATACCATTCACTTAGTGTCGGCTAGATATTTGATCCAACTTGCCACTAAGTAGAGTCAGTTTGTCCCTGTTTAAACTGCTGTCCAGTTGGTACTCTGCACTGTTGGCGGTTGTGTTAGCTTTAAGCTTGGTGGTTAACTAGCTGTCATGTTCACTGCTCAGTTGCCTGCGGAAGGTTAAAAGGAGCAGGTAATTAGATGTATTTGATTCTTGAAAGAGCTGTACATATCTGTCGGCACTGTAGATTCTATGATTCCAACACCATTGATGTGCTTCCTTTACTTTCAAGTCATTTCCCACAGAGGGGCCTGGTATGGCCCAGATAGGATTCCTTGCTTTTTATTCTTTCTTCTTGACTGTAATTGGCAAATTTGCATTAGTTGGAATGTTTCAGGCCAGTAATATTGCTTTGTTCTATCTTGGATGCTGTAGGCAATACCACTGCCAATGACATCATCAGAAACTTAGCATGAAAAAGCTGGACCAGACCATCTAGTCTTTCTGTAATCACAGGAGAATATTGCTGCATTCTGAATCTTGCTGTTCCTGATCCTGCTTCATGTGCTGGATCTGAGCTGCACTTCAGCTATCTGCTGCTGTTAACACATCATCTGGAAAGATGTTGTGCATATCCCTATGAAAATAGATCCTTTCCCTCCATACATCCTAGAGTTGTCCCCAAAAGTGAGCTGTGTGTGTTCTTGGAACGTTCAGTTGGGATATTGGATATCACGGATCGCAGTTTCATATCTACGCTGCCAACAGAGATGAGCAGGGTCTGCTATCCCTCTAGTGTGTAGGTGTTGGGGGTGGGGGGCTGTGCGGTGAGGCCGAGTTGTCAGAGCGGGAGGAGAAGGCAACAACGGAGTGGAAAGCGACGGCCAACAGGGAGAAACTGGTGAGAGGGGAGGGAGCTCCATGGTGATGGTGGTGGCAGCAGCCTGAAGAAAGTGCAGTTCCCTGGGGCTACAACGTGAGCTGCAACAACAGCTGCATCAGCCGGACCGTGCTTTGGGTGAAGGGATTGCTGGTGAATCTTGCGAGCTGGGGGTGGTTTCGACAGGTCTGTCCTCTGTAACCGAGATTCATTATAAAAGGGGTGTTAAAACAAGGGTTTACTGTATTTGAAAGGAGGAACCAAGTTATTATTATTGGTGGACTGTCCCAGTGCTGTAGCTAGCAACACAGTGGTGTGGTACTGAGGCAGTGGTACATGGCTGGAGATGTGAAAGACATTGCTCAGATCACATTGGAATGTCTTCTTTCATTTGAAGACCAAGGAGTTTCCTAATGTCCTGTGAGCAGTTTCACCATCTCAATTCCAGCAATCTTTATCTCATGTAATTTGCTGTTTGAGAAATGACTCGTTGGACTGACGTACTTCCAGGTGAACAGTGCAATCCTAACGTGGACCTTAGACTTTAAGACTTTTGCCTCCATCACAGTGAGGAGGTACCTGGTGAACTCACTGTGGTGGATGTTAATTTGTGTTTATTGTGTGTTTTGTCATTTATTATTATATGTATGACTGCAGGCAACGAAATTTCGTTCAGACCGAAAGGTCTGAATGACAAATAAAGGAATCTCTAATCTCTAATCTCTAGGTTGTTCTAGAAAGCAGAAAGAGAGTAACTACTGATTCACTCGGGGAAGTAGTTGCCCAGTCACATGACTACGTTTGCTAAAGGCTGTGTAGAAGCTGGGCGCTTTGTTCTACAAGGACGTCTAGGTGCATGTGGTTTGCTGACAGTGCAGATTGATGCATTATTTAATTCCTTCGGCAGCTGTTTGAAGAAGAAACGGAGGAAGACGAGGATCAATTTGATTTGAAGGTTACAGTTACAGAGCCGGAGAAAGTGGGTAAGTAAGTTTGATGCTACGGTCATGAGGGGTTTGTGTCCGGGTGCAGTGATTCACACAAGGACAAGGGCTGGAGTAACAGCAGGTCAGGCAGCATTCTCGGCAGAACATGCATAAATGACGTTTCAGGCCAGGATCCTGCTTCACACTGATTGTAGGGTCCTGATCTGAAACGTCATTATCCGTGTTCTTCAGAGCTGCTTCTCCGCTTACTAAGTTACTCCAGCACTTTGTGTCCTTTTGTGTAAACTAGCACCACCAGTTCCTTGTGTCTACAGTGATTCACCTTTTGGTCAGTGTTCTGCTCAGTACATTTTGGTTCTGGGCGACAGCATGGTATGTGTGTGATTATTATCTGGCAGTGTCTGCCATTACATTTCCCTGAAGTTATTCTCTTGAATCCTGCCAGCATTTGACTGTGTGAGGTCTCCAAGTAGTGATGGTGGCACATGAGATGAGCAGTCATGATTCCACTGTGGGTGAATCTGACCACGCTGGCTGGGCTTGGAGTCTGGCCACTTGCCAATGACTGGGGAAACGCTATCTTCCTGGCCTCTCAGCACAGCATTGCGAAAGCAGAGAGTCATCTCTTGGCATTCAGCTGTGGACCACGAGGAGGAAGTAGGTTTGGGGAAGAGGAACAAGTGCTGTTTGGAGTGAACTTTCAGAGTTGCATATTGTAGTGAGTTATCTGGGTTTAGAGAAGCGACCAGTCGAGGGATTGTTTAGTGCATTGTTTACAGATTAGTTGCATTAATTTGTGCTGTTAGTTTTCTGTGTTGGTGACGTACACATTGCCACAGCGCTTGACACGTAGTTCTGTACCCGGCCGGGTCTTTCCAGCACCACGATGTACAAAGATCTGGTGTTTCTGTACCCGGCCGGGTCTTTCCAGCACCACGATGTACAAAGATCTGGTGTTTCTGTACCCGGCCGGGTCTTTCCAGCACCACGATGTACAAAGATCTGGTGTTTCTGTACCCGGCCGGGTCTTTCCAGCACCACGATGTACAAAGATCTGGTGTTTCTGTACCCGGCCGGGTCTTTCCAGCACCACGATGTACAAAGATCTGGTGTTTCTGTACCCGGCCGGGTCTTTCCAGCACCACGATGTACAAAGATCTGGTGTTTCTCACGACTGGAATTTGCTCTTCATGCATGGGATGTAGACCCCATTGATTCATCTTCCATGCCTGATGTGAGGAGGCAGCTGAGCTGCTGCTGGATGGGTACTGGCAGATGGTAGACATCCTCTCCTGGAGGTCACTGGTGAACTGGCTGGGGTCTACAGCAGTCTGCTACATTACCATCACAGCAAAGAGCTTTTCAATTCCAAGTTCATTTAATTACCCAGATTTAAACTCAGCAGTCATGATGGGATTCAACATTGTTTCTGAATTAATGGTCCAGAACTCAGGCTGTCAGTTAACTATTAGGTTGCTGTACCCCATTAGACAGGTGAAGCTGCAAATCAGCCTGAATATATGCCACTTTTCTCAATCACCTGGTTTATCTAGGCAGGAAGTAGACCCCTGGGATGATAAGCTCTTGTGTTAAAGGCTCCTTCAATTAACATGAGGTGGAAGTAGCTAGGCTAAGGTAGTAACTGCTTTTGAAGGGGAGCGGTATGGGGAACTGCAGTAATGAGACAGTGGGTGGGTGAAAATGCCAGACTTTCCAGTCCATAATTAAAGAATTAACTGAAGGAGTCATTGCAAGTTGGTCGTTATTCAGTGGGGGACCCAGCATGTTAGAGAAGTGTTGGTTGATGATGTGATTACTCAGTGTTGCTTGCTGAGCTACTGTCCATGGCAGGTGGATAAGTGTAAATTGTTTTCAGAAAATAACCTGACCAAGGAAGGAGAAAGAATGAGGAATGAATACAAAGCATTGTGTTACTTTGAGCAGAGCATTAGTCAGTGTAGCTTACAGAACAAATGTGCTTGCTGGTGGAGAACTGGTACATAAGAACATCAGGAATAAGATTGGGAGGAGGCCGTATGTCCTTTAAAGCCTGCTCAACAGTTTAATAAGATCCTGGATAATCTGATCTTGTCCTCAGCTGCACTTTCCTAACCATTCCTCGTACAGGCCAAAGTTGTGTCTGATTCTGTCTTGAATATATTCAGTGACTCTGCCTCCACTGGGGTGTAAAATTGCAATCATCCTCAGTCTCTGAGACAATGTGTCTCTATCTTAAATGGGCCACCCTTTGTTCTGAACCTATGTAGCTTGGTTCTGATTTCCTGCACAAATCATTACTGTTCCTCATGCCGCACAACATCGAAAGCCAAGACGTCTCGGCATCTACCCTGTTGAGACCATGCAGTATCTGGTGTTTCACTAAAGCTATCTCCCATCTAAACTCCAATGAGTACAATCCCACGCTGAGTGTGAGTGTTGGTCCCAGGTTGAGAGAGAGTGTGAGTGTTGGTCCCAGGTGTCCCTGCCTCGTACTGATTGCACTGCCACCCAGTGCCTCCATATAACCGGAGTTCAGTGACAAGAAGCCAAAGTGTGTGTTTTTCTCTGGCTTTAAAATGTGACGTTCCACAAGAACTTGAGGCTCATGTCCTAACCAAAAGCCCTGGGGGGGAGGGGGGGTGGGAGTGAGAGAAAAAGACACAACACCTAGCTTGCTGTTCCTCCTCTGCAGCTGAGGGGCTTGCACATGTTCACTGTGTGGGCAGCCATGTCTCTGTGTGTATATTGACAGTGGGTCGAGTCCGCTTCTGCCCATTCCCCCAGGGGGCAGATGTCCTCACAGTCATGGTGAGATTGTCAAAACCTATCTGTGGTACTGTGCTCCTGCCCAAGCTGGAATATAGCTCCTCAGGAATTTACATAAAACAGCAGCAATGTATTTGAGTAATGTTTTATTTCTCTTTTTAGGTGACGGCATGGGTGCATATATGGCATATAAAGTGTCTACGCTGGTATGTATCGGTACATTGGCACTTGTTACAATAGGGCACAGCTCTGGTGTAAATTACTTGTTGTGAACGTTACCTGATTCATTGGAACAAAGTCTCGTGTTCAAGTATTTAGATTGTAAGCCTTTGCTTATTTTAATAATGCTGCTTTGTGCTATGATATATGTGCAGATTTTCTAGCTTGGTAAAATGCTGGGCAATGTAATTCTTTTTGCAGCACTGCATTGTTTTTTTTAGTGTTTTTTAGCATTGGCTAATATATTTATGCATTGTTTTGCTTTGCAGACCAGCTTAACAATGTTCAAGAGGAGAGACTTCAGTGTAAGGCGAAGATTTAGTGATTTTCTAGGATTATACGACAGACTTTCAGAAAAACATTCTCAAAATGGCTTCATAGTTCCTCCACCTCCTGAGAAGAGTTTAATAGGTACAGCAGCTGGACATTAGACTCAAGCCCATTCCACTCACTGTCATAATGTTTACTGCAAATGGCCATTTTAAGAATGATAGTTTAGGAAGATGAAAACATGTTTTGTTCAATAAGGAGTTCCCAGAGTGAATTATCCCCAAAGTTTATCTCGGTCCATTTGTTCTGGTTCTTTCCAAGTAACTGTTCATGTCCTTGAACAGCGTTATTTCTTGCCTTTATTTCCCCCCCTTTTTTCCACGCATCTGCATGAGGCTCTTGTCCCATGTTTGCATGGGGATTTTGTGGATTTTGCTCATGCCCTTCTCTGCAAGAGGGGAGGATGCACAGAGGGCACGGAAAAGATGGCTCTGCTTCTCTCTGGTGTTTAAGTTGCTCTGAGCCTATTACACTGTGCACTAACTTCTAGCACCAGAGGTTTCTCTTATGAGTGTGGTTTAGACCTTCCTAATTGTCAAGTCTTCAGTAGTGTGTGGACTAGATTCAAGGATTCCAAGTTTAGGAGTAATTGGGTAGATGTGCTGCCTCTTGGTTCCAGGGACCAGATTAAATCCTCACTTCTGGGTTCATTGTGTGGAGTTTGCAGGTTAAGCCTGGAGATTCTGTTTTTCCCACATTCCAAAGACTAGAGAGTTAGTAGACTAATTGGCCACTAAATTACTCTTTAGTATTGTGCGTGATGGAATCAGAGGTGAATTGGTGTGAATGTGGGAGAGGGGTTGCAATGGAAGTTAGTGTGGTTGCTCTGGGAATTGATGGACTGAAGTGACCCATGTTGTGAGGGAATGTGGAATAAGTGCTCTGAAAAGTAACGTTTAGAAGTGATGACCTGAAGCGTGGAGTTGCCCTGAGTGAGAACCCTCTGCACTAACGTGCTGAGCCCGTCATTTGCTATAAACAATGTCTCAATGCCTCTGGTTCTCCCGGTTTCCTGATGCAGATTGCTAATCCGGATTTCTCTTTGGTAAGGAATGACCAAAGTGAAAGTTGGGAAGGAAGATTCCTCCTCGGCCGAGTTCCTGGAACGGAGGCGAGCTGCGTTGGAACGGTGAGTGGTGAAAGGAGCCGGTGGAAACCAAGAGAGATGCGGTATAGTTTCCAGACTCGTGTAGCGTGTAGTTTACAAACTCCCTGTGCAGGGTTGTGTGATTCAAGGACAATTGATGATAAAGTGTGGCTGGATTGATCTTTTGTTTGGAGTGGGGATTAATGTTGAAGACTGTGACCAGTTCTTGATGTGGCTTCTTTTACATCAGCGAGGCCAAGCGTAGACTGGGCTACCGTTTAGCCAAACATGCGATCAGTTTGCAAAGGCCTGCTGGATATTCATCTTGGCTCCCCTTCCCATTCCCACACTGACCTTTCTGTCCTGGGCCTCCATTGCCAGAGTGAGGCTACATGTAACTTGGAGGAACAGCACCTCGTATTCCGCTTGGGCAGCTTACAACCCAACGGTTCCAGTAGTACCCCCTACCCACTCTAACTCTAACTCCCCTCTCACCCTGCTCCTTTCCCCTCCTCTGTAAACGCATCCTCCATCTATGGGTCCCTTAATTCCCTTTTATCCACCCCCCCCCTTTTATTTCCACCTATATCTTTCCCTCTGACTTTACAATTCACTCCTCTTATCTGACACCCTTTTTTCTCACATGTCACATTCCCCCATTGATCCCTTCAACCCCCCCCCTCACCTATCCACCTATCACTTAAGGCTTGCCTTATCCCCACCTCTTGCTGTTTTCATCTCTCCCACACCCCACTGCAATCAGCCTGAAGGGTCCAGACCCAAACGTTGTGTGTCCATTCCCTCCACAGAAACTGCCCGAACTGCTGAGTTAATCGACACTTTGTTTGGCTTGGGTGTAGTTTTCCCATCTCTACAAAAGAATAATCTTGCATTCATCCGAATGCAGAAATTTCTTTCTAGATTGGCTTTGCAAAACCAGTTTTAAACTTGTCTGGTTCCTTAATTAAAACAGTTGAGTAGTTGAGTATCTGCCTTTAATCTTCCGCTGTCAGTGCCGTGCCCTGGGTGGGGGCTAAATCAGATCCCTGCCTCTGGTCATTTGCTGTGTTGGCTTTCAGCATCAGCTGCCTCTTGTGTGACGGGGTGGGGTTATGGGTAGTGACTGACCCACCAGATGGGGAGCCTGTTCCAACCTATTCATCTGTGAAGGTCAAAAGGCAAAGTAGGGAAGTGTTGTTAGAATGAGCTCTGGGAAACCGCTTACTCAACGAAACGTGTTAAATCTACTCCTGGTGCCATGCTGGGCTGTCTGTCAAATTACACACTTCAGCTCCTTTTTGCAACACTCGCAGAATAAAAATGCAGATCCTGATGATGTTAAATCCTGCTGGTCCCTCACCTGCCTTTCCTGATCCACCCATCTGCCAACATTTTCTGACAAATAACCCACCTTCGTTTGGTAGCTGGAGTTTGGTGTGGTCACGAGCAGGGTGTATGCTCACTAGAATCGAAGATATGGCTCCATCAGCACTCTGGTCTTATCCAGACTAAACAAACCGCACAGCACTGATAGTGGGCTCCCTGCTGTTCCTGACGTCTCCTTCCCCGAAGGATTTGTCATTGAACATAAGCACTTTATCTGTGCTGGTTGGTGATGTTGACATTCAGGATTATTGGGCACCACATGGTCACGTCTGCAAGAGCTCTCCACATTCTGTTACACCTTCCGAAACAGCCCTGATTCCCTTCAGGAAAACCCATGCTCTCTCTCCTCTCCTTGAGGAAGGGGACCAGGGAAATGTTAAACAATGAGTTTTATCAAATTAGAACGTGCGGGCTGTAGTCATTTTTCTCGATCTGTGTAAGTGTGTGGGGTTGGGGTTGGGGTTGAACATGCAGTGAAAGCTCTGCCATGGTTGCTGTTTCAGCTGCTGGGCACTAGGTGGCACCTGGTGCACAGTTACTGTGGTGCACTGAGTGTGTGTGTGTGTGTGTGTGTGTGTAGCACCAGGATTTATCCTCCACCTGGACTGAACCACTTTACCCTAGTATACATTACCGCTGGAGTGTCACGGCCAGTTGCACCATTCAACCCGCTGAGTCCATAGATCACCCGTTCACACTAGTTCTGTGTTATCCCCCATTCTCGCCCGCTCCCTACACAGTAGCAGCAGTTTACAGAGGGCCAATTAACCTCCATCCCTGCACGTCTGGGATGTGGGAAGATAATGGAGCTCCCGGAGAAAACCCACGCGGTTACAGGGAGAACGTGTAAACTCCACACAGACAGCACCTGAGGTCAGGAATGAACCGGTCTCCATCGCTCTCGGGCAGCAGCAGCACCCGCTGCACCACTGTGCTGCTTTGATCTGTCCCCATTTCTGCACCTATTCTCACACTCAGTGGCGGTGTAAAGTATTAGTGACACCCATATAATTCTGAATATCTGACAACCTTGGTGTACAGGTGCAGGATCAAAGTAATAATTAACTAAAGCCCCACCTAAATCTTGTGTTATTGCAGATATCTACAGAGGATTGTCAAGCACCCCACGCTATTACTCGACCCCCACGTCAGGGAGTTCTTGGAAAAAGATGAGGTAACTGCTCCATTCGAGGAGAGCGAGGGGAGAGGGCGCGGTGGGTGAGAGATGGGGCAGGTGGGCACGGAGCAGGGGGGAGTGAGGCAGGTGGATGGGGAGAAGGGGTGGTGGCGAGTGGGGCAGGGGCGGGGAGAGGAGGTGGTGAGTGGGGCAGGGGGGACGGGCGGGGCGATGCAGGAGGGTGGGTGGGGCAGACTCCCACGTGATTACATGCTGCCTGGCCTGAGTTGGCGTTATGTAACACCAGTGTTTAACTGTGTTTGTAGTTGCCGCGGGCAGTAAACACACAGGCTCTGAGTGGGGCCAGCCTGCTTCGCATGGTCAACAAGGCTGCTGATGCTGTCAGCAAGATGACCATAAAGATGAATGAGTCGGACATAGTAAGTGTTCCTCTCACTACCCGAGCCGGTCTTCATCACAGGTTCCATTGTAATAATGTCATGTTGTTTTGTTGGCTGCTTAGCACGCAGCAGAGGTTTTTCCCTGTACTTCGGTACATGTGATCATAAACTAGACTGAAAGTGATCACTGGCTGAGCCCAGAGTGGTAGGTTGGAGAGCTGCCACATGCTGGTTCACAGATGTCCCCATAACCAAGTGCTGCTGCCTCATCTGTGCTTTAGCAGCGGTCGGGTCCGGGTGAGGCAATTATTGTGCTCAGCATTTATTCACCGAGCTGTACAGCACAGAAACAGGCCCTTCAGCCCACCTTAGCCATGCCAAGTTAGCATCCTGGGCTAGTCCTGTTTGGCCCAGAGCCCTCTAAACCCTTTGTGTTGCCACTCTGGGGTAGAGGCAGCAGAGAAGTACTGTCTGACTGTGGCCCTGCAAGGATGGTGCTCTGCACCTCCTTTCTTTCATTAACGTTCTGTCCATATCTCTCTGTTCCCTCTCCCCTGACTCTGAGGAAGGGTCTTGACCCAAAACGTAACCTCTTCCTTTTCTCCAGAGATGCTGCCGGACTCGCTGAGTTACTCCAGCATTTTGTGTCTATCTTCGGTTTAAACCAGCATCAGCAGTTCCTTCCTACACATTTTGCCTCCTCTGATCTTGTTCGGTAGTGGCAATGTGCTTGGAGTTGCAGGGGGCACTGTTTATTTCCCTACATATTTGGTTTTAAAAGCTGCAAATCAACAAACAATTGTTGTTGAGTTGGATTTTGTAGTTTCCAAAGTGAATGACAGAGCTACATGCTCCACAGTATCAAACCATTCTGGCCTGTGTCCACCATTCCCTTGGGCTCTGCAGTCCAATCCCAGCACTCTCTGGGTGAGAATGCTATTCCCTTTAAACCATTCGCCCAGTACCCTCTGGTCCATGGACTGAACGTTATGGACCAGTGGGCATGCTTTAGGTAAAGAAAGCGAGTGGCTGCTGTGTGGTTTTGGTCACTGTCCCTGTGCCCTGCTACAGAAGGTGTTTGTTGTTCTACCTCCAGTGGTTTGAAGAGAAGTTTCAGGAGATTGAGAATGAAGACCTGCAGTTGCGCAAACTCCATGCTGTTGTTGAAAACCTCGTCAACCACAGGAAAGGTGAGGTGGGAACTACAAATAAATCTAAACTCTTTGCCTGATGATTTCCTTAGATGTCATGCCCTCTGTACAGAGGCCGGGGAGGAGTGGAGCAGAATGCTGCAGGAGGAGCAGTGCTGGGGTCGGTGGTGTGGAGCAGAATGCTGCAGGAGGAGCAGTGCTGGGGTCGGTGGTGAGGGGGGTGTCCAGGTGTCCAGTGTATCTGGGCTGCAGTGGGTTCATGGCCCTTCATACAACACGATCACATCCCATCAACTGTCCACTTCCTGTGGCTCTGATGGACATGTTTAGTGTTTATCTTTTTGAAACTTGGAACATTAGCAGTTTGACTCTCATCCAGAAATTAATCCAAGATCAGCGCATTGATGCCATGAGTCGAGAGGCCAGTGCTTGTTTGGTGCCAGGCACTGACTGGGCAGGGCTGGGCACACTCTTGTGGCCCGTGCTTGGCAAGGCTTCCCTCGTGTTCTGGCTCGATAGCATGGACTGCATCTTGATCATCTCGTTAAACAGCACCACATTCAGACTATCTGATAGAATCTGAAAAAAGCCCATCATGATGCTCATGAATTAGTTTATTCTTTGGATTAGAGAGTCTAAATGGTGACCAGGTGTAGGGTTAATATTTAAGGTAATGTCTTACTAGTACCTTCTTCCCTGTAACTTGGGTGTTGGACATATGCAGGAGGTTTGGTGGGAGAGTGGTCTATCTGTCATAGGATTGTGTGTGGGATATAGAGAGGGCTTTCATCTTTCTCCCTCTCCTTTCTGCTATACAATGAACTGTGTGAAAGCCCAACATACAATGTGAACACATGTTGGGTTGAGGATGTAGTCAGACATGTCTGTCCACAAGTGGTGCCCACCCTTGCCCTCTGCCCACTGGGCAGCTGCCCCCAGAGTGGGTGGAGGTGTAATACCCACCGTCTCCCCCACCACTAACCCTGCGCTTCTGTCCCCAGAGCTGGCGGTGAACACGGGTGTGTTTGCGAAGAGTGCGGCCATGCTGGGCAGCTCGGAGGACCACACGGCCTTGTCCCGCGCGCTGTCACAGCTGGCGGAGGTAGAGGAGAAGATCGAGCAGCTTTACCAGGAGCAAGCCAACAACGACTTCTTCCTGCTGGCCGAACTGCTCAGTGACTACATCCGGCTCATCTCAGCCGTCAGGGTACTGCCCGGTGCCTGTGGCACCCTTCACCTGCTTTGGATCTCGGGCCCTGGGTAGTCCAGTCCCGGCTAGTGTAGCTGGGACCCCGGGCCCTGGGTGGTCCAGTCCTGGCTAGTGTAGCTGGGACCCCGGGCCCTGGGTGGTCCAGTCCTGGCTAGTGTAGCTGGAACCCCGGGCCCTGGGTGGTCCAGTCCTGGCTAGTGTAGCTGGGACCCCGGGCCCTGGGTGTCTACTTGGGTCACCAGCTCACCAGATATATATGCCTGGCTGTGTTTACTCTCCCAGTAGAATTGCGTCTCCCTTCTGTTTGGGGGGGGGGGGGGGCTCAACCCTGCTGTGCTCCCAAGAGTTCTCTGACACAGCAAGCCCTGGCAGCCACAGTGGTGTTGCGGAGGGCCCAGTCCTGGCTGCACGGAGCCTTGCAGCCCCTGGGATTGAGTCTACGTGGCTGGGCTGTGAAGTGGTGGGGAAGGCATGGTGCTTTGACATGGTGCTAAGATGGTGTGACTGGCCTGGTGCAGGGTGTGTTTGACCAGCGTGTGAAGACGTGGCAGCGGTGGCAAGATGTACAGACTATGCTGCAGAAAAAACGAGAGAATGAAGCTCGTCTCATCTGGGCCAACAAACCCGAGAAGCTGCAACAGGCCAAGGACGAGATTACAGAGGTACGCTTCACTGTGTTCACTGTTAGTTCCGTGTCAGCACTGATCTCTCTGCAAGTGCAGACCATCTCTACCTCTATAGCACGGGTCATGTGGCTCTTACAATCAACCATCCTCTTCCATGGGCTAGGCTATGTCCACCTTGCACTCAGCTTCACCAGACTCCTGGTGCTGCCAGTGCCTTGTCACTTTCCACTCTGTACATCTGAGCTCATGTAAAACTCTGCTGCCCGTTTCCTGATTCCCACCAGGTCCCATAAACACCCTGGTGCATGTCCTTGCTCCCATTCACAAACTGCCTTTTATAGTTGCAGCCGGTTCATCAAATATTTATTCTCTCTCTGTAAACAGCCTCATTGCCTCTGGACTCCTGTGTACATGTGACTGTGCACAGTGGAAGAGTCTTGGACTGGAGGTCACAGCCTCACAATTAAAGGACATTCCTTTAGAAAAAAAGAAGAATTTCTTTAGTCAGAGGGTGGTGAATCTGGAATTCATTGCCACAGAAGGCTGATGAGGCCAAGTCTTCAGCAGCAAGACCGACCTCTGCAAGTCCCTCCCTCAACCACGACGTTTGTTTGTCCAGCTTCGACTCTCCTTGAAGCCTAGTTCTTTGATCAAAGGTCTTGTTTAGCTTTGTGAAATGTGTTAACGCTGCCATCGAGTGGCCAAAGATTTACTTTGTTGAAGGACGATATGAAGGGTAAGATGTGGCCACGTGTGCTGACTGTTGGTGACCCCTTTCATCAGCTGCCGTGTTCCTGCAGCACCTGATCACATTAACAATATTTGGGGATGAGTCAGTACACTTGGACTCCCGGGATGGTGGGTATGAAGAGGGAGCAGACCGCCGCTTCCTGGGGAATAGACCAACAAACTTGGTCCGTTTCGCAGTGCCTTCAGCGGCAGCAGTACAGGTAGAAGTGCTGGCATTGATGGAGGATGGTTAGTGACCAACCTGGGAGGCAGTGGCTGATGAGCTGTGCTAACGAACCACTCTTCATCCTAGTGGGAGCCCAAAGTTCTGCAGTGTGAGCGGGAGTTTGAGCAGATTTCGGCCAACATTCGAAAGGAATTTGCTCGCTTTGAGGTGAGTCCTTGGGTCTGTCTGCCTTCCCCCTGTCCCAGCTTCACCCTCACCTCTCTGTCCTTCAAACCTCTCTCTGTTTTAAACTCTCCTCTATTTTGTTCTTTCCTCCAGGTCGAGAGAATTAAAGACTTCAAAAGCCGGGTTATTGTGTATTTAGAAACTCTTCAGAATTCCCAGCAACAGGTGAGGAGCCTTGGGCAGGGCCAGCTCTCAGCGCGCTGAGCTTTAGTGCTTCTGCCGATACCTGGGCGAGGGGTTGGTGCAATGTGGGCCCATGGCAGAGGAGGGGAGTCACTCAAACTTGGTCAATTAGATTAGGTGTCGACCCGAAACTTCTCCCCAGAGATGTTGCCTGTCCCGCTGAGTTACTCCAGCGTTTTGTGTCCATCCTTGGTCAATTAGATTGCTGACTCGAGTGAGACTGAGCGACAGTAACTGGCACAGTTTACTGTGCCAGTTGAAAGTCACCTGGAAAAGATAAGTGGAAATAAATAAAAGCGTGAGATAATCTTTTGGATATGCAGCACAAACAGGCCACACTAGTAGTACTCAATGCTTCATGACGTGGGTTAGACTGATTGCTGAGAACTTGGGTAACAGTAGCGGTGTGCCCTGCAATATGTTCGAATAGTGATGTTCCTTTCCCTCCCCCTGCCATGAGGTAGGGAGAGATGGGGGCGAGTGAGGTGGTGGGACTGGAAGTGGGACTGAGGTGAGGGAAAACTTAGTTAGGATTAGCTCCAGCAGTTTCCTTGCTCTGGGAAATACAGTATCTCCTGGAGAGACGGGGATATGCAGAGAATGGAGGGATATGGATCATTGACAGGCAAAGAGTTAGTCTGCATCATGTTCAGCACAGACGTTGTGGGCCGAAGGGCCAGTTCCTGTGCTGCACTGTTCTATGTTCCTAATCAATGTTCTTGTCTGTATTGACAGCTCATTAAATACTGGGAAGCCTTTCTACCAGAAGCAAAAGCCATTGCGTAACAGGAGTGGAGTGGACACTTGCTGCATTTTATACATTATCTCCAGCCTATGTGAAGCTGCAACCTCACCTATAAAAGGGACGGCATCTTCAATGGTTGCAGTTCTTTCTTGCTCTTCATGTGATAAACCTTATAGTATCTTTAGTTTGCATATATTTTCTTATTTGATTGTTGGGAGCATCAGATTAGTTGTCCAAGACGTGAGTTTGGGAGGGGGAGAGGAGGTGGCGAATGGGGCGTTGTCATGGTGTTCACAGCGCCTCTCTCTCCTGATGACCAGCTCCGCACGCTCCCCACCCTTGCTGCTCTAGCCCGACAGTTGCTCTTGAATAAAAGGTGCTAAGCTGTCCGTCCCTGCCTGATTGCTGCAGCTCTGAGCGAAGCCCCAGAGACCAGTGGCCATGGCAACCTTCTCCCCCCCACCTGTCTAATAACACCCTAGCACAGGAGCGCCTGCTAGAGCAAGGATCGCCTGCTAGAGCAAGGAGCGCCTGCTAAAGCAAGGACCGCCCGTTACCCTGGGAGCTCCAGGCTGCACGGACCCCGTCTCCAAGGCCGCCCGAGATAACCAGCTCATGAATCGCAAACCGTCAAACAAATGCCTCTTTGATTCTGAGCCTAGGCATTGGACAGTTACAATTCTTGTGCTGCTGGGTGAATGAGATGTATATTGCAGTGACTGGGCTGTGTTCTGGGCATGGACAAAGGGGACCCAACAGTAAAGGGTTGTTGGAGCTTTGTGAGTGCGAGCTGCAGATGTCAGTCCCACCCAGCCTGAGAACAGTCGCCCAGTCTGTGTGCCTCTTATAGAGATGGTTGATAAATGCCAAAGCAAATAGACTTGCCATGGCTGTAGTGGGTCCACAAATAGTTGAACATCCTGCCTGCGGTGAGTGGAATTATTTTGCTTTCTACCCTGTGATGGTGGAAACTCTGCAGTTCTCCTGTTTGGAAAATCTGGTGTTTAAGACAGAGTGCAAGTTACCAGAGTGCATTTTTACTGTGACATGGGGCAAAGTTAGAATAGATGCTGGGGGATTTCACATGCATCCTGGTGAAGTGCCACATCCAAGCTCCTGCCTCCATTGTCATTAGTCCCTCTATCCACTACACTGTCCATGTGCCTTGATGCTGTGACTCAACAAGCAAGTAAGCTGACAACAAGGGCAGACAAAGAGGTGGCAAGAAACTGAAGCACTGTTTACATTCCTTCTGCCACGCACCCTGGCAGGGTTACCTGCTCTTGTATTCTCTGTTTACAGGTACTGTTGTCCAAGTGCACAGTCATAATCTTTGCACATTATGCACTAAAATCATTGACTTGTTTCATGTCATTCCAGAGGATCAGAGTGCTTCCCTTTGAGTTCTCACTTCCTTGTCTGTTTTTGTCACTTTTACTTTCACAATAAATTCATAATTGACTGGACCCTTTCTAGTTTTCTGTTGATGAAGCCGGGTGCCTGGTTACAGACATACAGAAACTATGCTGCCATTGTGTGTAGACCCAAAAGGTCACATCTCCATGCTCCTCTGAGATGCTGCCTGACCTGTGGAGCAACTTTGTGACTTTTGTTGTAAACCAGCATCTGCAATTCCTTGTTTTCCCCAATATTGTGCTTTGTTCACTTCACTAAATGCAGAATATTCTGATCTGCTTTGTTTCAGCGAGGCACTTCCCCTTCACATCCATTCCATGATCAAAACCTCTGAGGTAATTGGTTATGTGGGTCAGTAGCTGGCCACAGAGCACCAGTCTCTGTGTGTCACGGGAGCTTGTCAGTCAGCAGCACTCCAGCCTGCACCTTGATCCACCAGACCAGAGGGCTCGTTCTCCCAGTGGATCCTGCAGCAGGCTGATTGTGTGGCCATGGGTCCTGGGAATGACCCACGGGTGCAGTGTGTGTGTGTTCCACAGCTAGAGTGGGTGGGGGTGGGGGTGGGGGGAGGATCAGTGTGCCACATTTCGTTCACTCTATGTGAATAATGAAAGGCCTGGATAGAGTGGATGTGGAGAGGATGTTTCCAGTAGTGGGAGAGTCTAGGACTAGAGGGCACAGCCTCAGAATTAAAGGACGTTCCTTTAGGAAGGAGATGAGGAATTTCTTTAGTCGGAGGGTAGTGAATCTGTGGAATTTATTGCTACAGAAGGCTGTGGAGCCAAGTCGGTGGATATTTTTAAGGCAGAGATAGATAGATTCTTGATTAGTATGGGTGTTAGGGGTTATGGGGAGAAGGGTTAGGAGAGAGATCGGCCATGATTTAATGAAGTACGCTTGATGGGCCGAATGGCCGTTCAGCTCCTGTAACTTATGACCTTAGCAGTGGTTGTGCTGGTGCCTGTTTGTGATGAAGTCCATGTCACTACAAGCTCTACAATGTCGAAAGCATGTCCTGACACATCATTAGTTGATCAATAAGCTTTTGTTTTTGCCTTCTGGCTTCAAAACTTGCTTGTGTGAAAAGTGTTTTTTTAACGCAGTGAGCTCTGCCTGCAGGGTTTAGCATAACGTGAATGCTGTTTATTGTCGGCAAGGGCTGAAGCAGCAGCTGCTGCCTCTTGTCACACGCGGCCTTTCAGGAAACCTCTGCTTCCGACGTGACTCTTGGCACCCGAGTCACACAGTTGGAAGTGACGGAGCCGAGGGCTGAGTGACTGAGAGCTATTGGACATCATCTGGGGATTTGTAGATGGGCCTTTGCCTGGGATAAGTGGGAAGACACTGCAATCAACCAGACTCCTGGCCCAGAACATCTGGGCATCTTAACCTGTATGGAGCTGGGTACCAACCCCAAACATCACCTATCCATGTTTTCCACAGGTGCTGCCTGACCTGCTGAGTAACTCCAGCACTTCTCCACTTGGTCCGTGAGCTTGTGGGGACTGGCCTGTTAAATGCACGTTCATCTATTGAGAGTTTGAGTGACTCATTATGTGAAAACACTTCCCCTTTTCACTCATCTCTGTTCTGTATCCTTTATTGGAATGAGAAGACTCCAGTCTCACTCAAGAAACCAACTACTGGTGGAACTCAACAGGCCAGGCAGCTTCTGTGGAGGGAAATGGACGTGGTGTCTTAGGCCGGGATCCTTCTGAACAAGGTCCTGACCTGATACGTTGTCGCTCTACAGATGCTGCCTGATCTCAAGATCGTATCTGCAGTTATCTCCAGTTGAGCTTATCTCCTCAATGCGAAACTTGCCACCTCGCCACAACTTCATGAATCTCCCTAATTCTGTTACCCGTGGTGTGATGAACTTCAGCTGTGGCCCAACTAGTGTTTGTGCAGCACAGCAGCAGGCCATTCAGCCCACATAGCCATGCTAGCCATTTATATAATTCCGTTGATGAGTTTTTGGATAGTAGTCTTCCGTGCATTGACAGATGAAATGTTTAGATGTTACTTAAGCAGTTTGTTCCACATTCCATCTGCCCTCTCGGTAACTTCCTTGCATCAACACCAGATGTAGACTCGCCTTTCTCTTCATATTCCTCGAGGTGCCTTAACTGGCTCATCTTCATCTGTAGCCATTCTCTCCCAGAACCCACTTGTTATTTTGTAGATTTCCTTGCCTTTCTCAAATGTCACCCTTTACACTCCTCATTATAGTCAGTTTGTTCATCGCCTATTCCACTTCTCCAGAGATGCTGCCTGACCCGCTGAGTTATTCCGGCTTTTTTTTAATCTATCTTGTTGATTATTCTCCCTCCCACCGTCTCAAGAATATTCCAGTTAACATCGTTCACATCAGCAAGAATGTTTTTTTTTAATTCTTTATTTCGAACAGAATAAAAAATAAAAAGCAAGTATGAAACAGCATACACAAAAACAAAACAAGAATGTTCATAAAGTGTCATGAACAATATTTATAAATAGCAGTTTGAAAGGGCAGCTACTGTTGCGGTATTTTACTATCAGAGACTGAGTGTGTGGGTGATGTCCAAACTGCAAAGAGGAAGTGCGAGTTGCTGATGTGTCTGATTGCCCACAAGAGTCATCTCTGTCGTGACTTTACAGCAACTTCCCCGTGTGTGTTGGGCACATCATGGGACAGATGATGAGAGGTTTGGCGACTGTAATCCCTACTGTTCAATGGGGACGGGACGGGACGACCCCCAGCTCCCCACATCACACGACCATGGGAGTCACGTTGAAGTAATTCATTCATAGACAGACAGGACGGAAACAGCCCCTTGGTCCAACTCATCGAAGCTGAGCAAGTTTCCCGCCCCTTGTAACAGCTGTAACGCGATGTCCCAACTCCTCTGCTCCATTTGCAGCCTTCAGCACCCTACCCACCTGTGTCAAACCATAAAACCCTGGACCCACCACTAGCTCTCTCCGTTCACCAGAGATCTACCCGAAACGTCACCTATTCCTTCGCTCCATAGATGCTGCCTCACCCGCTGAGTTTCTCCAGCACTTTTGTCTTCCCTCTGTCACCTCTCTAAATAAATCTCAATCAAATGAATGAGACATGATTTCCCACTTCAACCCCGCTTGCTGTCTCTAATCAGTCCTTACCAAATGCATTGAGATCCCTTCTCAGAACCCCCTGCAATAACTTGGTCCGGGTCTGGTCCGGGTGCGGGGCGGGTCCGGTCCGGGTCTGGTGCGGGGCGGGGACGGTGCGGGGCGGGTCTGGGCTTGCGGCGGGGACGGGGCGGGTCAAGACGGGACAGTCGGGCTCGGCGCTCCGGGACTCGCTGAGCAGCTGCGGGATGATCGCAGTTCGGATCCCGTGGGTGGGGCAGGAGGTGGCGGGGAACTCGGACAAACTGCACACGGTGAGGGGTGAGAACCGGGTCTGACCCTGGTCACCGGCGGCCCCGCGGCTGAAGCCAGTCTCGAGTGTGTCTGTCTGTGTGTGCGTGTCTCTGTCTCAGTGTGTGTCTGTCTGTGTCTCTCTGTGTGTGTCTGTGTGTGTGTGTGTGTGTGTGTCTCTGTGTGTGTGTGTGTGTGTCTGTGTGTGTGTGTGTGTCTCTGTGTGTGTGTGTGTGTGTCTGTGTGTCTGTCTCTCTGTCTGTCTCTGTGTCTCTGTCTGTGTGTGTGTCTCTGTGTGTGTGTGTGTCTGTCTCTGTGGGTGTGTGTGTCTGTCTGTGTCTGTGTGTGTCTGTCTGTGTCTGTCTGTCTCTGTGTCTGTGTCTGTGTCTGTGTCTCTGTCTGTGTGTGTGTCTGTCCGCCCGGGTCTCTGTGAATCGCCCCCGGAGTCAATGTCACCGGTTTTGTTGCCTCCCCCCAAACTCTGCTGCAACTTAACGTCACGCTTTGTAAAACTCGTCTGGTGCCCCCACCCCGAACGCCGTCTGTCCGCCCCCACAGACGCTGCCCGACCCGCAGACTTCCTCCAGCACTTCGTGTTTTGATGCAAATGCCAGCACCTGCAGTTCCCCGCGTCGCTACTGATGAGAGGTCGACCACACGCAGCGTGTGCCCCCCCCTCCATCTCCCCCCCTTCATCTCCCCCCCTCTCCCCCTCCACCCCCCCTCCCTCTCCCCCTCCACGACCCACCTGCGCCGAGTTGTCGCCGCCCCGCCCGGGAGCCGCCCTGCGAACGAGAGTAAAAATGGACGACACATGTTTAAGGTGAAGGGGAAAAGATTTAATAGGAGGCTGAGGGGTAACTTTTTCACACAAAGGGTGGTGGGTGTATGGAACAAGCTGCCAGAGGAGGTAGTTGAGGCTGGGACTATCACAACATTTAAGAAACAGTTGGACAGATACATGGATAGGACAGGTTTGGAGGGATATGGACCAAACGCGGGCAGGTGGGACTAGTGTAGCTGGGACATGTTGGCCGGTGTGGGCAAGTTGGACAATAGACAATAGGTGCAGGAGTAGGCCATTCGGCCCTTCGAGCCAGCACCGCCATTCATTGTGATCATGGCTGATCATCCCCAATCAGTACCCCGTTCCTGCCTTCTCCCCATATCCCCTGACCGCTATTTTTAAGAGCCCTATCTAGCTCATCTTGAAAGAATCCAGAGAACCTGCCTCCACCGCCCTCTGAGGCAGAGAATTCCACAGACTCACCACGTTTCCTCGTCTCCGTTCTAAATGGCTTACTCCTTATTCTTAAACTGTGGCCCTGGTTGGGCCGAAGGGCCTGTTTCCATGCTGGGAGACTGCGGATATAAGCTGGGTTACCTTGGGGTCAGCTCCCTCTGCCAGGGTCGGGGGTCAGGGGTCTCACCGTCTCCCTCTGGTCCCAGGTTTTCCGGATCGAGGTTCTCACCAACGGAAGGAGGCACTCGGTGGATCGGCGATATCGGGACTTCCACTCCCTACACAAGAAGGTGGGTGGTCACCCCAGCTGGCACCAGCCTTCCCCCCACAGCCTGTCTCTCCCTCCCCCCCATAGTCACTCCCCCTCCCCACCCACAGTCTGTCTCTCCCTCCCCCCCCCCACAGTCTGTCTCTCCCTCCCCCCCACAGTCTGTCTCCCCCTCCCCACCCACAGTCTGTCTCCCCCTCCCCACCCACAGTCTGTCTCCCCCTCCCCACCCAGTCTGTCTCCCCCTCCCCCCCCACAGTCTCTCCCCCTCCCCACAGTCTCTCCCTTCCTCACCCACAATCTGTTTCTCCCTCCCCCCCACAGTCTCTCCCCCTCCCCACCCACAGTCTGTCCCCCCCTCCCCCCCCACATTCTCTCCCCCCCTCCCACCCCACATTCTCTCCCCCTCCCCACCCAGTCTGTCTCCCCCTCCCCCCCCACAGTCTCTCCCATCCCCTCCCCACAGTCTCTCCCTTCCTCACCCACAATCTGTTTCTCCCTCCCCCCCACAGTCTCTCCCCCTCCCCACCCACAGTCTGTCCCCCCCTCCCCCCCCACATTCTCTCCCCCTCCCCACCCAGTCTGTCTCCCCCTCCCCCCCCACAGTCTCTCCCCCTCCCCACCCACAGTCTGTCCCCCCCTCCCCCCCCACATTCTCTCCCCCCCTCCCCCCCTACATTCTCTCCCCCTCCCCACCCACAGTCTGTCTCTCCATCCCCCCAGGTCCTGTGTCCCTCCTTCCCAGCTGCCCCCCCCTTCAAGGGCCTGACCTCTCCCCCCCCCCCCCAACTCCCACCCACGTCGCACCCAATTTTTGTTCTCACCAGCAAACAGCTAATGATGACGGCCTGTTTCCTGTATCACTTTTTTTGCATATCTTTCATTCATTTGTTCTACATCTCTCTACATCACCGTCTATATCTCATTTCCCTCCCCCCTGACTAGTCTGAAGAAGGGTCTCGACCCGAAACGTCACCCATCCCTTCTCTCCAGAGATGCTGCCTGTCCCTCTGAGTTACTCCAGCTATTTGTGTCTACCTTCGGTTTAAACCAGCATCTGCAGTTCCTTCCTACAGGAGTGTTGTGAATCTCCCTGTGTACGTCTTGCCCTCCCGCTCATAGGGCAGGGATGGGTGGGGTGGGCATGGGGGTACCGATGTTGCCACAGTTGCTGTTCGGGGAGTTTGGGGTCCGTGGTGTAGCGAGGACCCTGTTGTGCAGAGCAGCCCGGCTGTCGTGAGGAATGGCCAGAAGGCAAGCACTAATTATAGCGACATGCTGGAGAGGCTCGGATTACAGGTTTACTGGCGTGCGGAGATCACGGTGAGGGTGGCCTGATCTGACCCTAAACGTCATCTGTGAATGCAGCACCCAGACCACAGAGCTGTGGTGGAACAGGGATCTGTACACTGCGGTAGTCCAAGTCCATAACCCTCTGAGGGACTGAGCTACAGGAGAGGTTGAGTAGGCTGGGACCCTATTCCTTGGAGGATGAGGGGTGATCTTATAGAGGTGTATAAATTCATGAGAAGAATAGATTGGGTAGACGCACAGAGTCTCTTGCCCTGTGTAGGGGAATCGAGGACCAGAGGACATAGGTTTAAGGTGAAGGGGAAAAGATTTAATAGGAATCTGAGGGATAACTTTTCACACAAAGGGTGGTGGGTGTTTGGAACAAGCTGCCAGAGGAGGTAGTTGAGGCCGGGACTATCACAACATTTAAGAAACCGTTTGACAGGTACATGGATAGGACAGGTTTGGAGGGATATGGGCTAAACGTGTGGGACTAGTGTAAATGGGACATGTTGGCCGGTGTGGGCAAGTTGGGCCGAAGGGCCTGTTTCCATGCTGTATCACTCTGTAACGTGGGTAGTGATAGAGACAGCGTATTATCTGCTTGACTTCACCAGCGATGGCATTGAGTGAGGTTGAGCATCAGTTCGGGGAGCGGCGGAGGGGTTGTGAGCAGGCGGTGATGGGCCTGGCATCACGGCTGAGGGGTAGTTGAGGGAAGTGTGGGCTAACGCTGCTGTCCGACAGCTAAAGAAGAACATGAAGCCACCGGACCTGCCCCTGAAGCGAGGATTGTGGCCGCGGGCCCTGGAGCAGCGGAGAACCGGGCTCGAGATCTACCTGCAGGTGAGGTGGAGGGTCAGGGTGGGGGGGGGGGGGATCTCTTGTCGGTCAGCCCCTGGGTCTGGCGCCTGTGGCCATTCACACATCCAGCAGCGAGGTATCAGGGTTGTGTCCGAGCTGCCCCTCACCAAGGTACAGTGAAAAGCTTTTGTTGCTTGCTAACCAGTCGGCAGAAAGACAATACACGATTACAATCGAGCCGTCCACGGTGTACAGATACATGAGAAGGGAATAACGTTTAGTGCAAAGGTAAAGCCGGTAAAGTCCGATCACGGATAGTCTGAGGGTCTCTGGGCCGGAGCAGCGGGACCAAGGTCGACTGGAGACGCAGTGGGACTGGGGGGCAGAGGGTGGCGGGTAGAGGAGGGTGGTGGGTGACGGGGGGGGGGGTTCTATCCTGTGGTGGATGGTGTGTGTGTGACGATGGTGGGTGTGGATGGAGGGAAGGTGAGGCCACCATGGGCTGGACATTAACGTGTGCACTCTCTTTACCCCACTCCATCCCTCTCACCCCCCCCCTCCTCCTGTCTCCTCTTCCCCCCACCTCCCTCGTCCAAGACCCTCCTCTGCAGCTCCACCTCCGTTTGCCGTGAGATCCTCGACTTCCTCAACATCAAGCACGTTCCCCCAGGGAAGCCCCCGGCCGACCTGAGGTGAGACCCTCGCTGCAGGGGAGGGATGAGCACCCGTCCCTGTGTCAACAGATCCCGTTTAAGGCGTGAGGGTGGGTGGGCATTGACTGGGGCAAGGTGTGGAGAGGGACAGGATGAGGCCATTCAGCCCGTCCCTCGCGTCACAGCTCCTGTCCTCATCGCAACCATCCTGGAGTAACTCAGCGGGTCAGGCAGCATCTCTGGGGAAGATGAACAGGTATAGATCTAGCTAATTATATGTGTTTGTGTACATTGAACACACACATACATACATACATTTATTTTTCTATTTGAAATACATGTATATAAATACACATAAATACACATATATATATATATAGGTATATGTGTATGCGCATATATGTGTATATAAATATACTTGTATATACACCTATATGCAGACACACATATGTGTGCATGTGCATATACGAGTATGTGTATACAAACATACATCTGTATATATGTGTGTGTGTGTGTGTGCACATATTTATATAGGTGTATATATAAGTATGTTCATATGTACACATATAAGGGTGTATGTGTATATACAGTGCAGTAGTAAAGAAGGCAAATTCAATGCTAGCATTTGTACCAAGTGGACAGGAATTCAAAAACGGATGTAATGGTCAGGTTGCATTTGGAGTATTGTGAACAGATTTCGACCCCATATCTGAGGAAGGATGTGCTGGCTCTGGAGAGGGTTCAGAGGAGGTTAACATATCAGTGATTTTGACAGCACTGGGCCTGTACACGCTGGTTTCGTTGTTGTCGTGGCTATCCCTCGAGGTCGATGTTGTTTTTATGGACTCGCTGGAGTTTAGAAGGTTTAAGGGGGGACCCCATTGAAACTTACCGAATAATGAACAGCTTGGATAGAGTGGTTGTGGAGCCAGAGGTCACAGCCTCAGAATTATGTATATTTATTAATGCAGATATACACACACGTATATTATATATATTTGCAAGTGTGTTTGTGTATATACAAGTGTCTGCAAACATGCACACATATATATGTACACACATGCCTATAAATATATACATAACACACATATATATATTATATATATAAGTTTATGTATGTGTATATATACAGTGGCTTGGAAAGGTTTTCATACCCCTTGAACTTTTCCACATTTTGTCACGTTACAACCACAAACGTAAATGTATTTTATTGGGATTTTATGTGATAGACCAACACAAAGTGGTGCATAATTGTGAAGTGGAAGGAAAATGATACATGGTTTTCAAATTTTTTTTACAAATAAAAAACTGAAAAGTGTGGCGTGCAAAAGTATTCAGCCCCCCTGAGTCAATACTTTGTAGAACCACCTTTCGCTGCAATTACAGCTGCAAGTCTTTTGGGGTATGTCTCTACCAGCTTTGCACATCTAGAGACTGAAATTTTTGTCCATTCTTCTTGGCAAAATAGCTCAAGCTCAGTCAGATTGGATGGAGAGCGTCTGTGAACAGCAATTTTCAAGTCTTGCCAGAGATTCTCAATTGGATTTAGGTCTGGACTTTGACTGGGCCATTCTAACACATGAATATGCTTTGATCTAAACCATTCCATTGTAGCTCTGGCTGTATGTTTAGGGTCGTTGTCCTGCTGGAAGATGAACCTCCGCCCCAGTCTCAAGTCTTTTGCAGACTCTAACAGGTTTTCTTCCAAGATTGCCCTGTATTTGGCTCCATCCATCTTCCCATCAACTCTAACCAGCTTCCCTGTCCCTGCTGAAGAAAAGCATCCCCACAGCATGATGCTGCCACCACCATGTTTCACAGTGGGGATGGTGTGTTCAGGGTGATGTGCAGTGTTAGGTTTCCGCCACACATAGCGTTTTGCATTTAGGCCAAAAACTTCAATTTTGGTCTCATCTGACCAGAGCACCTTCCTCCACATGTTTGCTGTGTCCCCCACATGGCTTGTGGCAAACTGCAAATGGGACTTCTTGTGGCTTTTTTTCAACAATGGCTTTCTTCTTGCCACTCTTCCATAAAGGCCCGATTTGTGG
>CM075993.1:891831-919331 GCA_038087875.1 Malacoraja senta
GCACAACATTGACAGTGCGACAGTGCTTTCTGCTCCAGAGAATCCTCGCTCTGAGTTCCTGTAGTCACTGCTGAGGTGTCGGTGACAGATAATGTACATTTAACAAGCTCCTACAAATAACATTGGCTGGGCGTCTGGGTAAATGATAAATATAGCCAAAGGCATCAGGAGAGCTTGCTTGTTGTACACCTGCACTAAAGTCAGTTATCTCATTAACCCAGTTCATTCAATGGCCAGTTATCTCATTAACCCAGTCCATTCAATGGCCAGTTATCTCATTAACCCAGTCCATTCAATGGCCAGTTATCTCATTAACCCAGTCCATTAACTCATGAAGTGGACGCAAGGTGAGGCACAGGGGCACGGCTGAGAGAGTTGATGCCTCGCCACGCCAGAGACCCGGGTTCGATCCTGACCTCGGCTGCTGCCTGTGTGGAGTTGGCACCTTCTCCCTGTGACTGCGTGGGTTTCCTCTGGGTGCTCTGGTTTCCTGCCACATTCCAAAGACGTGCAAGATTGAAGGCTAATTGGCCCTCTATAAATGAGCCCGTGTGTGTAGGGAGTGGATGTGGAAGTGGGTTAAAGTAGAACTCGTCTGCACGGGTGACCCATGGTTGGCATGGACTTGGTGGGCCGAAGGGCCTGTTTTCCACTGTGTCTCTAAACTACACTAGGTACTGGGGTATCTCCGCGGGTCAGGCACGGGTGACATTTCGGTTCGAGACCTTTCTTTCGACTCATTGAAGGCGGGGGGGGAGGGGGGAGAGCAAGCTGGTAGAGTGGAGGGGCAGGACACAGCCTGGCAGGTAATAGGTTGATACCTGACGAGGGGCTTTTGGTTGGACAGTGGCCAGAGAGGGAAGGACAGAAAGTGTGGGACAAAAGGATTGTAGGGGCAAGTTGAGATGGGGCACAGCAGGGGATATGGGGAGAAGGCAGGAATGGGGTACTGATTGGGGATGATCAGCCATGATCACATTGAATGGCGGTGCTGGCTCGAAGGGCCGAATGGCCTACTCCTGCACCTATTGTCTATTCTGGGTGCAGGACAGAGAGCTACAGATTTCCCTGACGCCAGATGGCTGCTGAGTTGCAGGTGGCTCCACATCATGGCTGGCTCAGGGCACCAGAGTGACATTAGAACCCAGCCTGCAACACACTGCAGCCTCAGGGACAGTGACTGGAGCAGGTCCAGGTTAATATCCCTTCATCTAGAATTCAGGCTACATGGAAGGAAAGAATAAGACATACCTTTAAAAAGATTAGGGGGAATATCTTTAGTCAGAAGGTGGTGAATCTGTTGAATCTGTGGAGGCCAAGTCAAGGGATATTTTTAAGGCAGAGTTTGACAGATTCTTGATCAGTGCGGGTGTCAAGGGTTATGGAGAGAAGGCAGGAGAATGGGGTTGAGAGGGAGAGATTGATCAGCCATGATTGGATGGCTGAATGGACTCGATGGGCCGAATGGCCTAATTCTGCTCTGATGACCCATGAACCTATGAGGTTGGCGTGGGCGCGCTGGGAGGTGGCGCAGCAAGGAAGGAGAAGGAACGGCCTGCGCTCCTTGGTTTGTTTTGGAGTTAGAATTCACTTGTTTATCTCAGTAATCAATGTACATCAGCTTGTGGCAAACCCTCCAGGTATGTCTTGTAGCTCTCACCATGCGCAATATTAAAGTGGTTTTGTTCCATTTCCTCTTCCAAGTCGTTCAAATCATCGAAGGAGATCACCACGAGGGGGGGGGGGAGGTTGGTGGTGGGGAAGAGCACCTGGCTTGTGTGGGGGGGGGGTGGATGGATGGAGCAACCAAGAATCCTCCAAGCACAGGTCTAGAGTTGTCACCCTGCATGGGATTAACGGCCCATTTGTGAATCTCACTGCATTAGGCTGTTGGTCCCTCTGGAGAGAGGAAGAGGGTGGAATATTAGAACCAGGAATGTTGGGGAATGTTGGCACGTCGACAAATACTCTATTGAATTTCTGCAGATTACATTGCAGAGCATATTGTACGGTTACATTGCGGCCTGGTTCAGTAACTCAAATGCCCAGGAAAGAAATGCCCAGGTTCGCAAGAGGCAGGAAACACGTTCCCGATGTTGGGGGAGTCCAGAACCAGGGGCCACAGTTTAAGAATAAGGGGTAAGCCATTTAGAACGGAGACGAGGAAAAACGTTTTCACCCAGAGAGTTGTGAGTCTGTGGAATTCTCTGCCTCAGAAGGCAGTGGAGGCCAATTCTCTGGATTCTTTCAAGAGAGAGTTAGATAGGGCTCTTAAAAATAGCGGAGTCAGGGGAAATGGGGAGAAGGCAGGAACGGGGTACTGATTGGGGATGATCAGCCATGATCGGTGTTGGCTCAAACGGCCGAATGGCCTCCTCCTGCACCTATTGTATATTGTCTATTTGTATTGTTACTCCAGCATTATGTGATCCACACCACCATTCTTGGTCACTGAGGACGAGGAGCTCATCCGGGCCAGGCTTGTAAGTAGCAGGGCTGCAGGAGCGGCTCACAGGAGATCCTCCACCCATGACTCGCCTCCGTACACCTCAATCCATCGCCACCATCTGCAGGGTTGTGATGGGACGGTCCTCTCTGGCCTGACCTGGCCTGGTGACTGCAGCTCCAATATCACCAGCCTCAACAACATGGAGGGCCAGAGTAGCTCACATCCACCACCGTGTTCATTCACTCCACCGCCAGCTCAGCATGGCACCAACGCATGCGTGGAGAAGTCGCTGCAGTCCCTGCACAACCCCTTGACCACTACCGCCTGTAAATGACAGCGGCTTCAGACATGTGGAAACACCACCCCCTGCAGGAGCTCTGGCCAAGGTGCATGCTGTCCTGACTTGGAAATACATCACCAATCTTCTGTCGTCACTGGGCTTAAGACATGGATCACCCCCCACCCCCTCCCCCCCTCCCCCAACGCCCACCTACCCCCATCCCACCCCCTCCCACCCACCACCACCCACCCCCCCTCCACCTCCACCCATCCCACCTCCTCCCACCCACCACCACCCACCCCCCCCTCCACCTACCCCCATCCCACCCCATCCCACCCACCATCACCCACCCCCCCTCCACCTCCACCCATCCCATACCAGCAGCGTAGGCAGCAGCTTCAGTACAAAGACCGCAGTGGTCCCAGGAGAAGTTCACCACCACCGACTACTGATGGCATCTAAGCATGGTCGGACATGCTGGCTTTGCTGCCTACGTATCGTCAGAATGTCTCCAGACCACAGAATCTACTGTGTATGGCCACAGTGCTTTCTCAGTCGCCAAAGCGGAGTTTGCTGTGAATAAACTGTAGATCTTAAATAGATTTAAAAAATAATATCAAAGGGGCCTATTTAGCTGCAAGACCCTCCTTGCTTGTTAGAACAACACAGAGGGTCTGTGGCCGGGGATTGGTCTCCTGGGAGTGGGATATAGGGGAGTCCAGAACCAGGGGCCACAGTTTAAGAATAAGGAGTAAGCCATTTAGAACGGAGACGAGGAAACACTTTTTCTCACAGAGAGTGGTGAGTCTGTGGAATTCTCTGCCTAAGAGGGCGGTGGAGGCCGGTTCTCTGGATACTTTCAAGAGAGAGTTAGATAGAGCGCTTAAAGATAGCGGAGTCAGGGGATATGGGGAGAAGGCAGGAACGGGGTACTGATTGGGGATGATCAGCCATGATCACATTGAATGGCGGTGCAGGCTCGAAGGGCCGAATGGCCTACTCCTGCCCTATTGTCTATTGTCTATTGATGTCAGGGGCATGAGTTGATCAGGTGTTTCTGGGCATGATCTAAGTTCAGGCTGCTCCAGGGTGCTGGGTGGTGGTGATGGTGGTGGTGACCAGCGGCAGGAGAAGACCTATCTGCCCCCCTCAATCCCGCACCATGATAGCGGCACAGTGCATTGACTGGGAGCATCACGGCCTGGTGCTGTACACAATCCAGCTCTGTGCCTCGATCCTCGGTGTTGTCCTGGGACCCCCCCCCCCCCGCCTCCGCTGCGGTACCTTCAGACAGTGATGGAGGTGGGCCCCCTGGTCCCAGCTCTCCCTCTCCCCCCAACCAGCTGCTCCTGTAAACGGCAGGAACCCACCATCTGTCCAGTGATCCCTGGAGACACATCAGCAACGAGCAGCGATGCAGTGCAGCCATGCATGTGCAGCTAATTCCAGCAATCTCCGCAATGCAATGAACAAGAACAGTCCTGAGCCAGCTAATTGTCATTCTCACTCTCTACTCTTCAAGGAGACTTTTACTTTCAGTGAAGTGACACTTCAGTCGGGAGAGCATGGGGCTTCCCTCTAGAATCAAAGCTCAAGTCGTGTAAGTCAACCAGCCGGCTGCCCTACATACAGGTGCCGACCACAACAGGCAGAGCAACTCAGCGGGTCAGGCGGCATCCGTGGAGGGAAATGGACAGGCAACGTTTTGGGTCGGAACCCTTTGTTTTCCTATCGATGCTGCCTGACCCACTGGGTTCCTCCAGCTCTTTGCTTGTAGCTGAAGGACCAGATTTAGAAGGTGTTTTCTGAATGAAACAAATGCTAGGCTAAATGAGCTGAAGCATTTCTACTTTGTCCTGTTCATTACCAAGACCACCCCCATTTTTATTTGGCCCTGTACACATACAACATTAGTAAAGGGCCTGTCCCACTTACACAATTTTTTTCGGCGACTTGCCGGCACCCGTCATAGTCGCGACATGTCGCGGCGTGACGCCTGTATGGTGGTGAGTAGTCGCCCAAAGAGTCGTGCCTTTTTCCGTTCACCGTTGGATTTTCAACATGTTGAACATTTTCGGCCACCCGCTGCGACAATGACGGGTGCCGGCGGTCGACAAGTGGGACAGGACCTTTAGAAACACAAGCTGATCTAGCAGCTCGCCACAAAATCATTCCGTCATTCTGACCAACCAACTGTGGAATTCTTCTCTTCGTTATCCTACCCTCAGTCTTCAAACCCTCACTCCTCTCACACACCCTCCCTTGTACATCGCCACCTGTGAAGACTGGTGTGTGTTTCCAACCATAGCTGTCTCATTGGGAGCATGGATGGAAAGATGCTCGTCACCGCGTCCACTCTGTGTCGGCACGAACTACCGGTGCTGGTTTAAATCGAAGACAGACACAAAATGCCGGAGTAACTCAGCGGGACAGGCAGCATCTCTGGAGAGAAGGAATTGGTGACATTTCGGGTGGAGACCCTTCTTCAGACTGAATCCACTCTGTTGCCTTCCATTCCCAAACCCCGGCCGTTATCTCCCAAGCACCTGGTGCCGTTTCCATCCGGGCTCACCAACGTTTAGTTTGGGTGTCAGGAGAAGGCAGGAGAATGGGGTTAGTAGGGAGAGATAGATCAGCCATGATTGAATGGCGGAGTAGACTTGATGGGCCGAATGGCAACGTTCTGCTCCTATCACTTATAACATTTTGAATGCTGTCCCAGAAGCAGATCATTCCACTCTGGTGTATGACTGAAGCGTGCTGTGACTGGGCAAGACGCAAAGGAAAGCTGTGCATTCTATTTTAACGCACATGACAATTATAAATTAAACTTAAAAAACTGATTAAGAAGGAACTGCAGATGCTGGAAAATCGAAGGTAGACAAAAGTGCTGGAGAAACTCAGCGGGTGCAGCAGCATCTATGGAGCGAAGGAAATTGGCAAAGTTTCGGGACGAAACCCTGAAGGAAATAGGCAACGTTTCGGGCCGAAACCCGGAAGGGTTTCGTCCCAAAACGTTGCCTATTTCCTTCGCTCCATAGATGCTGCTGCACCCGCTGAGTTTCTCCAGCATTTTTGTCTACTTAAAAAACTGAACAACTTCTTCTTAATAAAACCTACGACAATCAGTCAGAAGTAGGGTCCCAACCCGAAATATTGCCTGTCCATTCCCTCCATAGAGGCTGCCTGACGCACTTGGTATTTTACTCATGACTCCAGCATCTGCAGTGCATAAGTTCATGTCATAGGAGCAGAATTAGACCATTCGGCCCATCAAGTCTATATTGAATGGCGGTGTTGGTTCGAAGGGCCGAATGGCCTACTCCAGCACCTATTTTCTATGTTTCTAGGTTAAGAAGATGAGAGGTTTGATGTGAGAGGGAATACAATGAATAGGAACCTGAGGGTGGTGGGTGTATGGAACGAGCTGCCAGAGGAGGCAGGTACAATAACAGAAGACACTTGGACAGGTACATGTTTAAGAAAGAAGTGCAGACGCTGGAAAAATCGAAGGTAGACAAATATGCTGGAGAAACTCAGCGGGTCAGGCAGCATCTATGGAGCGAAGGAATAGGTGACGTTTCGGGTCGAGACCCTTCTTCATAGATGCATAGATAGGAAAGGTTTAGAGGGATATGGGCTTAGGTGGGTTAGCATGGCCGCGTTGGGCTGAAGGGCCTGTTTGTATGCTGCGTGATCTTACAGGGAGGTAAGTGATGTGTATGTTTGTGCAGAGTGCGCTGTTATAATAGGCGAGGCGTTGCTGAATGTGTTTATTTACGACGGTTCTTGGGTCTGCTCGGTTGATTTCAGTATGCCAACAAATCATACCAAAGTGATCTATAATCAACAGAGTGAGGCTGGGCCTGGTGTTTCATGGATCCACCGGAAAGGCAGCAGAAGGCCAACATTTTATTCCACAGTTTGATTAAGCAGAGCCACAATAGGAAGTAGGATCATTGGGCGATAAATATGGACAAACAGACCAGCACCTTCTGGACAGCCACATCTTCATGCAGATGCTGGTTTACACCATGCTGGAGTAACTCAGCGGGACAGGCAGCCAGCAGCTCTGGAGAGAAGGAATGGGTGATGTTTTGGGTCGAGACCCTTCTTCAGACTGATGTCAGGGGAGGGGGCGGGACAGAGATAGAATGTAGTTGGAGACGGTAAGACTGGTGGGAGAACTGGGAAGGGGGAGGGGACGGAGAGAGAGGGAAAGCAAGGGCTATTTGAAGTTAGAGAAGTCAAAGTTCATACCACTGGGGTGTAAGCTGCCCAAGTGAAATATGAGGTGCTGTTCCAATCCTATACATCTACCACGAACTGGCGGGTGCCTCTCCGACAGATATCTGGGCACTGATACCTGCCAAAACACCAATGAAGTCTAGAAACAAGGAACTGTAGATATTGGTTGACAAAGGACACCAAGTACTGGAGTAATTCAGTGGGTGGGGTACCATGACTCTGCCTGACCCACTGGGTTACTCCAGCACTTTGTGTTCGCCAATGAAAGTTAGTTGTATTTTCCACCACATTCCCCAGTTGAACCACTTCACCATATACGTCATTGCAAGCCCACGCCGGGCATTGGTGGAGTCCTGTTGCCGCTGAAGCTGTTTCCACGCTGTATGACTTTGACTCAATCCTAGTGGCCACACAACACCTGAGATCAGCCAGCAGAGGTTATGTGGAGAAGGCAGGAGAACGGGGTTGGGAGTGAAAGATAGATCAGCCATGATTGAATGGCAGAGTAAACGCAATGGGTCGTATGGCCTAATTCTGCTCCTATGACATGAACATATGAACTGAGCCGTTCAGCAATGTCCTTATGCACAAATATTCAACTATTCCATTTGTGCAGAACCTCTGCTCTCACTAAAAACATCTCAAGCCACAAGAATGTTTGGATAAGATCATAAGGTCGTAAGTAATAGGAGCAGAATTAGGGCGATCGGCCCATCAAGTCTACTCCGCCATTCAATCATCTATCTCTCCCTCCTAACCCCCTTCTCCCACCTTCTCCCCACAACCCCTGAGTTTTGATGAGTTTGGATACGTTTTGATACTGAGCCAAGTGGAGTTAAGGACGCAGAAATCAGAGGCCTGGCCAGAGAGGTTTAAGAAAAGGCAGAAGGGTTTAGGCAGGGTGGAGGGGAGAGGTTTCAGAAGCTGGGAGACAGTGAGGTAGGTGTCCATCATTAAACAAGTAGAACTGAGGGGCAGAGGTTTGAGGGTGGCTAGTGAGAGAGGGCAGAGGTGGAAGAGGACAAGTCACGCATCAGTAATCACAGCTTTATTGGGAATGTAACCCAGAGACACCCTGAGGAACAGCCTACGCCATTTCCCAATGGCATCTAACCAATCAATGTCTGACAGTGGAGAGCCTGGTGTTTGTTTCAAGTGATTTATTCCACCTCCAGACATTTTTTTCTAACATGTGATAAGGTAGATTTCTGGTTTGCTTCCAATCCACTGGGACCTCTTCTATATTCTATGAGACTCCTGGGCATACACCTACTTCCCCATCGAGTCAGTGCTCAGTAACCTAATTTCCTGCACCTACTGCGTGAGTAGGAATACAAGCGCAGAGATATCTCAGGTTTTATTTCCTTCTCTATCTTTACAACAGAGGAGGGCAGGCAAGCCATCCAGACAGCACGGAAACAGGCCCTTCGGCCCATCGAGTTCATGCTGACCATCGATTACCCGTCCACACTGGTTCTATGTTATCCCACTTTCTCATCCACTCCCTACTCACGAGGAGCAATTTACAGATGGCCGATGAACCTACAAACCCGCACGTCTTTGGGATGTGGGGGGAAACCGGAGCACCTGGAGGAAACCCACGCGGTCACAGGGAGAACGCACAAACTCCACACAGTCAGCACCTGAGGTTAGGATCAAACCCGGCTCTCTGGCGCTGTGAGGCAGTGGCAGTGAGGCCACCTTGCCGCCTGCATATAGAGCAACCTCATTAATCCCTTTCCCCAGTTTATTTCCTGTTGTATGTTCTTCCTTGCACGCACATCAATTGCCCCACCCCCCCCACCTCAATCTCCAGCCACTCACAACTCATACTGGCACGGTGACGCAGCGGTAGAGTTGCTGCCTTACAGCGAATGCAGCGCCGGAGACCCGGGTTCAGGTACGGAGTTTGTACCTTCTCCCCGTGACCGCGTGGGTTTTCTCCGAGATCTTCGGTTTCCTCCCGCACTCCAAAGACGTGCAGGTTTGTAGGTGATTTGGCTTGATAAATGTAAACATTATCTCTAGTGTATGTAGGACAATGTTCGCTGGTCGGCACGGACCCGGTGGGCCGAAGGGCCTGTTTCCGTGCTGTATCTCTAAACTAAAGATCCTCGTAAAATCCTGGATTAAAAGGTCAGCAGTTGACCAAGTCTAGCTGGTGGGAGAGTTGAGAAAGGCTGTACTACTGCGAAGTGTGGAACTGTGTACACAAACTAACAGCATGAACGGGAGAAGCATCAGAGGGTTAAGCAGCTGGAAGTGACTCCAAATCATTGCCTTGTAAGAGCTCATAGATTGACATTGCCAATGGCCATACTGATCAAGGCATCTCAGCAAACTGGCCCTGATCTGCTCGGGTTCAATTAGAGCAGGAATCAAGGATGTGAATGATCTCAGGCCTGTGGCAATGTCGGCACAGTTGCAGTTGGATTGAGGTGGTGGATGAAGCTGAGTCATTTCTTGTATCCCGATGACTCTTCACGCTGCTTCAGCCTAGTTCAAGTGCTTCTTCTCAGCTTGCCTTCAGTAATGCATGCTGACAGCACATCCAAAAGCAAACCTTAGTTAATAGCAAGCAATTCCCAGTGGCTTCATTTATCCTCCCATTAACAAGAGGAGATCATTTAAGGATACCCAACCTCCATCGTGAGGTGTGTCCCACAGCCCTTGTTAAATTGCACCAATGTTATACACGTTGCCCCAACACTGACCCTGGTTGTCACGTGGTTGTCACGGGATCCACCTGCTCCACACGTCCCAAAGAATGCATGTATCCAGGGTCGGGCAATCAAGAACCAGAGGGCATAGGTCAAAGGTGAGAGGGGAAAGAACCCGAAGGGCAACTGTTTCACAGAGAGGGTACTGTATATCTACAAGCAGCTGCCTGGGGAGGTAGTTGAGGCAGATATCACAACAACATGTAGAGGACATTTGGACAGGTGTAGGGATAGGAAAGGTTAAGAGGGAGATGGGCCAAACACAGGCAGGTGGGACTAGACTAGATGGGGCATGTGGGGCGGACAAGTTGGGCCGAAGGGCCAGTTTCCGTGCTATGATGCAGTTCTCTGGCAGGGTTACAACTCAGCTTGATGGGGAGACTAGTCACGTGTCTAACAAGAATATCCTCAATGCAAGTGCAGTCCATTACGGACCAGGGACTAGACCCAGCAACAGGGTTGGAGTCCCACGTAATAGCAGTTCCATAACGTGTTTTACACTGCAGTCTACAGTATTTACAGGACAAACATCCATCATCCTTCTGAAGCTGCAGAGAATTATTCATTCACAGTCACAACACTTTCACACATTCTGCTTTTTAATCAGGCCGTCTTGCCAACAGACACAACCTACAGGTGGAGTCGACAACACTCACAATGTACCTGTGGCTGTGGAACTCACCAGCTCGAAACCACGATGCAGCCCACCCCTCCCTGCTCACCCCCCTCCCCGCTCACCCCCCTCCCCACTTACTCCCCTCCCCACTCACCCCCCTTCCTGCTCAACCCCCTCCGCTGCTCCTCACCCCACTCACCCACTCACCCCCTCCCCTGCTCACCCCCCTCCCTGCTCAACCCCCTCCCCGCTTAACCCCCTCCCCACTTACCCCCCTCCCTGCTCACCCCCCTCCCTGCTTACCCCCCTCCCCACTCACCCCTCCGCTGCTCCTCACCTCCTCCCCACTCCCCCCCTCCCTGCTCCTCACCCCCTTCCTGCTCAACCCCCTCCACGCTTAACCCCCTCCCCACTTACTCCCCTCCCCACTTACCCCCCTCCCTGCTCAACCCCCTCCCCGCTTAACCCCCTCCCCACTTACCCCCCTCACCCACTCATCCCCTCCCTGCTCACCCCCCTCCCCGCTTACCCCCCTCCCCACTCACCCCCTCCGCTGCTCCTCACCTCCTCCCCACTCCCCCCCTCCCCACTCACCCCCTCCCCCACTCACCCGGCCCCCACTCACCCCTCCCCCACTCACCCCCGCCCCCACTCAACCCCCTCCCCCACTCACCCCCTCCCTGCTCCTCACCTCCCCGCTCACCCCCACCCCCGCTCAACCCCCACCCCACTCACCCCCTCCCCACTCACCCCCTCCCCACTCACCCCCATCCCCACTCCCACTCACCCCCTCCCCCACTCACCCCCACCCCCACTCACCCCCTCCCCCACTCACCCCCTCCCCACTCACCCCCCCCCACTCACCCCCTCCCCCGCTCACCCCCACCCCCACTCACCCCCTCCCCACTCACCCCACCCCCACTCACCCCCTCCCCACTCACCCCCCCCCACTCACCCCCTCCCCCCGCTCACCCCCACCCCCACTCACCCCCTCCCCACTCACCCACCCCCACTCACCCCCTCCCCACTCACCCCTCCCCCACTCACCCGCCCCCACTCACCCCACCCCCACTCACCCCCACCCCCGCTCAACCCCTCACCCACACCCCCTCCCCCCTCCCCGCTCACCCCCTCACCCACTCACCCCCGCCCCCACTCACCCCCTCCCCCACTCACCCCCACCCCCACTCACACCCGCCCCCACTCACCCCCACCCTCACTCACCCCCACCCCCACTCACCCCCTCCCCCACTCACCCCCACCCCCACTCACACCCGCCCCCACTCACCCCCACCCTCACTCACCCCCACCCCCACTCACCCCCTCCCCCGCTCAGCCCGCAATGTAAAACACAACCATGGTATGGATGAAACACGTGTGGATGAAGGGTTGGTCAATGATGTCTCCGCAGAAATGACAAAACGCCAGTTCTAGAAAGAGCAAAGATCTTGGAGGAAGTGGCCTGGATAGAACATTAATGCAATCATAATGAAAGCTAACCAATGCCTCGAACCGGGTCTCTGGCGCTGTGAGGCAGCAACTCTACCTCTGCACCACTGTGCCACACTGCAAGTACTGGATAACAGAACAAGCATTTCACAGTAACTCTCGACCCGAAACATCACCCATTCCTTCTCTCCAGAGATGCTGCCTGTCCCGCTGAGTTACTCCAGCATTTTGTGTCTCCCTATGTACAAATATCTAAATATTTTCAGACATATGTGGTCACAAATTTAACCAAATCAACAAAATTCATCAACAAAACTCTTCACGATTCAGAACAGCACTGAATTTCCATCCGAAGTTTCCATTAAAGGGCTGTCCCATTGTACGAGCTAATTCAAGAGCTCTCCAGAGTTTTAAAAAAATTCAAACTCGTGGTAAGCACGTAGAATGTACGTAGCGGGTACGTCGGAGCTCGGGGACGTCTCTTAGCGGCTCGTAACGCTAATGACAGGTACTCGGGAAATGCGGTAAGCTCGTGAAGACTCGTGAAGATTTTTCAACATGTTGAAAAATGTCCACGAGAGCCCCGAGTACCCACGAGCGGCTTTTACCATAATTCTCCGAGTTCGAATCAGGGGAAACTCGGGAGAACTCTTGAATTAGCTGGTACAGTGGGAAAGCCCCATTACTCTGCACTGAGCCTAAATGTCGCATATTTAGTCTGCTATCTTCTCTGTAATTGTTGCATTAACATAATTAGCTCCATAACTTTGAACAAATAACATGCACGACACATTTACATAAACCTTAATGCAAATATCTAATAGCTCCAATTGATAGCTACAACAAATACAATCATACACCTTCTGGGTGCAAGACTAATCATCATGAGCCTTGGTAGTAAGTGTCTACACTGGCTGCCTTTATGCATTCTGTTTTACTGTTGTCTTGCATGTGCTGTGATATTAGTGGAGCAGGCCGCACAAACCTAACCCAGTAGCCAAATAGTAAGATGTTCATAGGTTCATCATTTCATATGGGGTTGGACAGGCTAGATGCAGGAAGATTGTTTCCCGATGTTGGGGAAGTCCAGGACAAGGGGTCACAGCTTAAGGATAAGGGGGAAATCCTTTAAGACTGAGATTAGGAAAAACTTTTTCACACAGAGAGTGGTGAATCTCTGGAACTCTCTGCCACAGAGGGTAGTTTGAGGCAAGTTCATTGGCTATATTTAAGAGGGAGTTAGATGTGGCCCTTGTGGCTAAAGGGATCAGGGGGTATGGAGAGAAGGCAGGTAGGGATACTGAGTTGGATGATCAGCCATGATCATATTGAATGGCGGTGCAGGCTCGAAGGGCCGAATGGCCTACTCCCTGCACCTATTTTCTATGTATCTATGTATCTATATGTGATAGGAGCAGAATTAGGCCATTCGGCCCATCAATGTAGCGGTGTGGATGCTGGATGTGCCTGGCACTATGCGAAGGCAGCCCTCTGACAATCACCACCGCTTCTCACTGGTTATAGCTGAGCTTAAATCGGTTAATTTATTGTCACGTGTACTGAGGTCCAGTGAAAAGCTTTTGTTTGCGTGCTAACCAGTCAAAGAAAAGACTATCCACGATTACAGTCAAGCTGTCCACAGTACACGGATATAGAGTGAAGGGAACAATATTTGGTGCAAGATAAAGTCCGATTAAAGATTGCTCGTAGGTCAGAACCACACTGGTAATCACACTCAGCATTGTACCCCAACATCATACAAGACTATAGGCCTGCAGAGACGCAGAGCCCTGCACAGGAACTACTGAAGATTTTATGCTCAGTTCATAACATTAAAAAAAAAACGTAAACTGGGTATGTTGCCACTGAAAGAACCAGTTTAATCAGTCAAAATAAATATACTGGTTTTACGATGGCTTCTGGCACGCTGTGCCCAGCAATGGTGAGAATATTAATAATGTATATTGAAAATGGAAGGAGGTAATAGAAGGTTTATGGCTGAACACACATGTCATTTTCAGGGCTATGTTTTTCTGTACGTAAAACTGTCCCTTGGTAATGAAATGTGAGTCTCTAGTGCACGTGGTATAACTTTCCTCAGTCCGGTCACATCAGCAGCCATTGAGTCGTGGAAACAGGCCTTCGGCCCAACTCATCCCATGCTGGACATCTTAAAATTTAGTGCAGACCGAAGATAGGCACAAAAAGCTGGAGTAACTCAGCGGGACAGGCAGGCAGGCAGCATCTCTGGAGAGAAGGAGTGGGCGACGTTTTGGGTCAACAGCTATGGTGTACTATGATTCAAATGTCCCATTCCTTCGCTCCATAGATGCTGCCTCACCCGCTGAGTTTCTCCAGCATTTTTGTCTACCTTCGATTTTTCCAGCATCTGCAGTTCTTTCTTAAACACGGTTTACTATGGACTCTGTTTTTGATTATACCATGGTCTTCAGTTTTGCATTATTATCAGCGGGTTACCTTGTATGACTAATTATTAATTCATTGTATGATTATTACATATTTATCTGTGAGTTGTCACATTTTCAGACCCACAGGCTGCAGCAAGTAAGAATTGTATTGTTACATTGGCAGTCCCTGTGCTAATTCAACACTCTTGACTCTAATCATCTTGCCGATCATTATAATCAATGGATGGATATTGACCAGCTTTCCTCAGTGTTTTCCACAAACAAATGAATCTGAAATAAGTCACTTCCTCCTCAAAACAGTGCAAATAATCTGCAATATTAACTGAGTTATGACAGTGTCACGGAATTCTTTGCACAAAAGATCATTCAGCTCAAGATAGACACAAAAAGCTGGAGTAACTCAGCGGGTCAGGCAGCATCTCTGGAGAGAAGGAATGGGTGACGTTTCGAGATGAGACCCTTCTTCTGAAACATCACCCATTCTTTCACTCCCGAGATGCTGCCCGACCCGCTGAGTTACTCCAGCTTTTTGTGTCTATCTTCGGTTTAAACCAGCATCTGCAGTTCCTTCCTACACAGATCATTCAGCTCCAATGAGTTCTGTTCAGGCTCCAGACAAATCTATTCCACCCTCCATGGCGTCCAGCAGCTCCGTCACTGGGCGGCCTGCAGTTGGGTCAAGGGCTGTTATTGGGGCTGGTAGAAACTAGATGTGTAATTTTGCAACCAAGCACAGCTTCAGGCAGGGTGTGAATGTGGCCACAGAACAGATGCGGGGGCAGGGCTGGCGGGAATGGGAGAGGCGAGCTGAGCAAAGCTGTCTGCAGGCGGATGCGTTGGCACCAGCTCGGATGCGTTGTGAGACAGACAGATTGAGAGCAGCTCTGGGACAGTGCAAGGAAACAACAGATGGAAGGCAATGGGGAGCCAGATGGTAGATTGTAACACTGATGACCCCACAGAAGCAGAAACCAGGCCCACATACATCTCCTGGTTTGGTCCTGCAGAGTTTCAAACCACCCCCAGAGGCTCAGGGATCATCCTATTCTTTCCTCCGCATTGTCAAACGCTGCTCAACAAATAATACGCGTCTTCATTCATCAGCCAATCCTTTGGGAACTTAAAAAATGGACAAGGTGTTTAATAAATCTCATTGCAATTCTACGCTCGAATCAGGTATCTAACCCTCTTTACAATGTGAATAGCACTGATGATCCAGGTCGCAGTGAAAGAGAAAGATTTGTTTTCTATTGGGTATATTTAACAACCAAAGCATGAGGTGCCTTGCCAGGTATAGGCGCATATCACAACCTCAGTGATTGGGAGAGACAGTTCTGAGATTTGATTTCGAGCAGTGAAATGAAGCTTTGTATAATACACTCCATACTTAAATAGTTTATTGTAGTAAACTTGGACAACGCCAATCAGGACTAGTTTTTTTTTTCCATCATGGGACATGTGGATGTGTCAGGAGAGAGACTGTGACACAGTCGCAATTCATCACTTTGGACATAACAAATGCAGAGAAGGATGAGTTTTGCCACTCTTCAAACAATGATCTTAATTATTTTATTTCCTTTCTGTTCAGGAACCAAATGCAGAGAATCAGTGGGAAATCGGACATCAAAGTCCCATTTAACTCCTCATCAGACGCGAAAATTTCCAAATATTATTGCGATGGGCAGCACTGATGCTGTCTGCTGCTCTTAGTGCAGCAATCCCGCAGTGTTGCAAGGTTCCCTGACATTCCAGGCTGGGTGAGTGCAACAAATGTACACAGACAAGGAACTGCAGATGCGAGTTTACATAGGAAAACACAAAGTGCTGGAGTAACTCAGCGGGTCAGGCAGCATCTGTGGAGAACATGGATAGGTGACGTTTCCCAGAGTGCTGGAGTAACTCAGCGGGTCAGGCAGCATCTCTGGAGAACATGGATAGATGACGTTTCACAGAGTGCTGGAGTAACTCAGGGGGTCAGGCAGCATCTGTGGAGAACATGGATAGGTGACGTTTCACAGACACAGTGCTGAAGTAACTCAGCGGGTCAGGCAGCATCTGTGGAGAACATGGATAGGTGACGTTTCGGGCCAGCAAGTTTGAAGAAGGGTCCTGACCAGAAACGTGGCTTAGTTTAGTTTAGTTTAGAGATACAGCGTAGAACACAGGTCCTTCAGCCCACAGTGTTCGCCGAACACCTCCGCTCGGTCCGCATTAACCAACCTGATCTCCCTGTGGCTCAGCACTTCAACTCCCCCTCCCATTCCGAATCCGACCTTTCTGTCCTGGGCCTCCTCCATGGCCAGAGTGAGGACCACCGGAAATTGGAGGAGCAGTCCCTCATATTCCGCTTGGGGAGTCTGCACTCTAGCGGCATGAACATTGACTTCTCCAATTTCCGGTAGCCCTTGCTGTCTCCTCCCCTTCTCAGCTCTCGCTCAGCCCTCGGGCTCCTCCTCTTCCTTTCTCCTTTCTTCTCTCCACCCCCCCCCCCCCCACCCTACATCAGTCTGAAGAAGGGTTTCGGCCCGAAACGTTGCCTATTTCCTTCGCTCTATAGATGCTGTCACACCCGCTGAGTTTCTCCAGCACTTTTGTCTAAGTTTAATTAGGACATGGGTTGGGGATTCATCGTTCCCTCTGCTTTGGGAATACTTCATGCTTGCGGTGTGGACTGAATTGCGTCGAACTGCAGAGGGGATGGCCAGACCTAGCCGTGTCGGAGCGACAACAGCCACACGACCAATCATCACAAACACAGAGTCTCACTAATAGACTTGTCTCATTTCATAAAGCACTTCATGGAAATGTCATAGTGTCCGTTCCCAATTACCTTGTAAAACCTTCAAGTCACTGGAGAACATGCATTCAGAATTTATTCAAGCTTATGCTTGAGTAAGCAGATCTCAAGATATATATATCGCTGACCGACAGCTAGTATGGAATGCATGATTCACACAAGTACGCAGCAACCAAATGGAATACTGTACTTGCAGAATCCCGGGCCATGCCATGCCAGGCCAGGCCAGGCCATGTCTGTGATACGCACACTCTACTCTACTCTCTACCCTCCAAATCTACGAATGCCAAGGCCCAAATAATATTAGTAAACGTAGCCCAGACCATGGTGGGCTCTCTGGAACGACTCAGAATCACATGGATTGCAACATTACGCCAGACGCGTGTATGTGACACGCATGCATGCATGCACATGTATGTGACCCGTGTGGATGTGCATGCATGCATACACATATATGTGACTCGTGTGGACACGCATGCATGCATGCACATGTATGTGACCCGTGTGGATGTGCATGCACATGCATATACCTATATGTGACTCGTGTGGACACACATGCATGCATAAACATGTATGTGACCTGTGTGGATGTGCATGCATGCATACACATATATGTGACTCGTGTGGACCCGCATGCATGCATAAACATGTATGTGACCCATGTGGGTGTGCATGCACATACATACACATATATGTGACTCGTGTGGACACACATGCATGCATAAACATGCAAACACGCATGGGCACACCCATCACTTCTGAAATGATCAGGTCCTTGCATTCTAATAAGAATGGTACAATCTTTCAGGACCTTGCTCTAGAACATCGATCAATGTCGTTCACTTAATGCCTCCTCTCATGTAGCTCGGAATATTAAGTTCTGCCACTTGACCTCATGAATAGCTATGAATATCAACACATAGTCATGAAGCTTTTGTAGCCATCTCCGTTTCAGCTCCATGGACCATTTATCCTCAATCATCAGAGCTTCAGACCACCAACCCTGGCCCGACAGGACACAACCCACCCTCCGTTGTGAAGTTCACTGGTGCTTAAAACCACAGGACCATTCTCTCCATTAAATATCCCCCCACCTCCCCCACCATAAGCAGGCTTAAACTCACCCCTGGCCATGGCCACATGTTCACACACGCACCTTCTACAGCCACCAGGTCAACACTGTCCACTGGCCCAAGATCAACCGCCCTGACTCAAGGCCATTGAATTCAACTAATGTTGCCCAATGGGGAATGGGGTGACCATTCAACCAGGTCAAACACTGATACCATGAGCGATCCTGGCCAAGTCAGTAAATCTTGGCCAGGGCATGAGGAGCCCATTGTGATTTACCCGACCTTCTGAGAACAGGGATGGTGAAAGCTTTGCACTGCGGTTTGGTGTGGTTGACCATGAGTAGGTGTGAGTGTGCCCAGGCCAACAACTGTATCACCTCCCCCCTGGCACCATGGTCTGATGCCCATGACTGTAACGGCTCATGGAGGGTGAGATATTGCCAAGTGAGCGATGGAACTGGGGACTTTCGATCATCAGCAAAGAGCAGGAGAAATGTGTTGCGGTCGGAAGCAGTTCATTCCTTCAAACTAACAGATCCACACAGTTTCACTGTCTGCCCAACTTCCTGTTGTCACCTCCACCAGGGGCCACACACAGTTTAAGAATAAGGGGTAAGCCATTTAGGACAGAGACAAGGAAACACTTTTTCTCACAGAGAGTGGTGAGTCTGTGGAATTCTCTGCCTCAGAGGGCAGTGGAGGCAGGTTCTCTGGATGATTTCAAGAGAGAGCTAGATAGGGCTCTTAAAAATAGCGGAATCAGGGGATATGGGGAGGGCACGAATGGGGTACTGATTATGGGGATATGTGGAGGAAAGGGGTACTGATTGGGGATGATCAGCCATGATCACATTGAATGGTGGTGCAGGCTCGAGGGGCCGAATGGCCTACTCCTGCACCTATTGTCTATTGTCTATTGTCCGCCTCTCAGGATTCATATCATGTGTTGCTGGATGGAGACCTCATTGACAAAGCCAACATGTCTTGTCCATCCCTGATCTCCTCTGTCAGGTCTCCTGTACAATCACACCTTGACCTCAGCTACCTTGAGATCTCTCACCTCACCCCACCTTTCCTTCAAACAAATCGCTTGTATTTTGTGCTGATAAACATGCCACTAAGCCACGGCACAGTCACAGTCACACAGAGGGCATTAAAGGAGAAAGGCTAACCTTTGCTGGTCAGATGTCGGCTGCTTCCCCTCAGGTGAGCACAGGTGTCCTTTGGCGCTGGCTGTCCCTATTACAGAGGGAATTCCACTGCTGCTCCTCAGAGACTAACACACAATCTTGTGCATCATCAGAGGCTTTGGAGGATGGGCAACCAGCCACTCACACGGGCAGAGACAGTGCGGATTCTGTGCGGCTAATATTTAGTGATAATCCACAAGTTCTTTGGCACCTTCCCACTGGATGTCTGATGTAACAGGATGACTCCTGGGAAAGAAATTGGATTTGTAAAGTGCTTTTTCACAGCCGCAGCACATCCCAAAACTCCTTCCTGACAGTCAGTGATATTTTTGACAGATAAAAAGTTGCTGCTACACATATCAACTAAAAATTAAGCTATATTTATCAGCAACATTTCCATCGGTATTCCCAACATTGTGGAAACTTTAACTAAGTAATATAATAACTCACATCTAAGATTAAACAAATAAGTGTTCTAATTAAGTCACACGTTACCAATTAGCTATGCATGATTAATAATTATACATGGAGATGCAAGGAACTGCAGATGCTGGTTTATTAATTAAAACTTGGAGTAACTCAGCAAGTCAGGCAGCATCTCTGGAGGACACGGATAGAGGACAGTTCAGGTCGGGACGTCTGAAGAAGGGTCCCAACCTGAATCGTTGCCTATCCGTGTTCTCCACAGATGCTGCCTGACCCACTGAGTTACTCCAGTATTTTGTGTTTGACCTGATACATAGTGGAGCAGCTAGTATGCCATACTGCCGCATGCAGACACCACAAAACCTCTGCTGCCAACAAAGCCCCTTGAAGTGTCTTGAGAAGGAATGGGCGACGTTTCGGTTCGAGACCCCCCCCCGCATCAGTCTGAAGAAGGGTCTCGACCTGTAACGTCGCCTACTCCTTCTCTCCATAGATGCTGCCTCACCCGCTGAGTTCCTCCAGCATTTTTGTCCACTTTGCACTAAACGTTATTCCCTTTATCATGTATCTATACACTGTAAATGGTTTGACTGTAATCATGTGTTGTCTTTACGCTGACTGGTTAGCACGCAACAAAAGCTTTTCACTGTACCTCGGTACACGTGACAATAAACTCCTCATATATATTTATTGGATTCAATGGTGAACTAATGAAACATTGCCTGCTGTGCCATCCATTGCTAACATCATTTGCTCTTCTGTCTAATTATCGGTGTTTGAACACATTTTGTTCCACTTAGTATACAATGTGAAGGTATTATATATCCATATATTCATTACCTGGTAATTACTGTGATCAGAAAACCTTGAATCATAAAAGGCATTTTGGAAACATATCAGTTGTGAATCCCAGTGTAATTACTGAAGAGATGATTTGTAATTACAGAGCTCCAGTGAAAAGAGAGGTGAGGCTTCACTGCTCCAAGGAATTTCCTGAACTTTGGTCCTATGTTCTGCTGAAGCTACAAGCCCCCATCTCCTTCCCAATCCTTCCACACCCACCCCGAGTCAGACAGCTGACCCGCTGTGTCCCTGGCCGTGGGCAACAGTAGGGACCGCTGGTTTACTGTGGGCCAATGTAGTGCTTGGGCATGGAACAGCTCTGGGTTGGGGCTGGCCCCTGGGGGGTGTCCATTCTGGGGGGGGGGCAGGGGTTTGGTGTTAGACACAAAATGCTGGAGTAACTCAGCGGGACAGGCAGTATCTCTGGAGAGAAGGAATAGGTGACCCTTGTTCAGTCTGGGAGAGGGAGTGCAGAGATATGGAAGGGTAAGGTGTGAAAACGGCAGATCAAAGCAGATGATGATAAGGAAATGTAAAATGGTACATTGTTAGCTATGGGAAGGTGACAAGGAGGCAGGTTGTAGATACCTGTGTCCTGGGCAGAGGTGGCTGGACAGGAAAATCCTAGACTCCATTGGGAATTAGTTCAGTTCAGTTTAGTTTATTGTCACGTGTACCGAGGTACAGTGAAAGGCTTTTGCTGCGTTCAAACCAGTCTTGATTACAATCGAGCCATTTACAGTGTACAAATACATGAGAAGGAATGGGTGACTTTCGGGTCGAGACCCTTCTTCTGAAGAAGGAATAGGTGACATTTCGGGTTGAGACCCTTCTTCTGAAGAAGGAATTGGTGACATTTCGGGTTGAGACCCTTCTTCTGAAGAAGGAATGGGTGACGTTTCGGGTTGAGACCCTTCTTCTGATGGTGACATTTCTGAAGAAGGGTCTCAACCCCAAATGTCACCCATTCCTACTCTGCAGAGATGCTGCCTGTCCTGCTGAGTTACTCCAGCATTTTCAAGTTTCCTTTATTGTCATTCAGACCTTTCGGTCTGAACGAAATTGTGATGCCTGCAGTCATACACAGAACCAATAATAACAGAACATACAATAAACACAAATTAAACATCCACCACAGTGAGTTCACCAAGCACATCCTCACTGTGATGGAGGCAAAGTCTTAGTCTCCGTCTCTTCCCTCCTTGTTCTCCCTCTGCGCTGAGGCGATCGATCCAGGCCGAAGATGCCGCCCTCCAGTCCGGCGGACCTCCGTGGTGATGTCGCCGCCGCCGAAAGCCGGAACGCCGTCTCCGCTCCGAGACGGCCCGCCACAGCATCAGCTCCGGGTCCCGCAGTCTCCGCTCCGGGCCACCGCTGTGTTATCTTCGGTTTAAACCATCCTACACAAACCTGATAGCTACTCTGGAGAACGTCAAACCTGGCATGGCTGGCCCATTATTTTCAATGCCTAGAACCCCCTCACTCTCCACTCTGTCTCCCATGGTGACACAATTTGTGATCACCTTCCCTCTGCAAGCTCCTGTCAGCATAGTTAGTGCACAAGGACAGAAAGCCCCAGCCTCTCAGCACTGTTCACGGCTATTTGTAACGCAATTGGAACAGTCTTTCTGCCCATTCCTGTTCAGACTATTGCTTAACTACAAATTTATCCAAAGATTAAAGGCCTAGGGTCTGCATTTTACAAATGCTAATCTGCTGGTTGTTCTATTAATTGGGTTAATTTCACAACTCATTATTTCCACTGTGCCGCAGAGATTAGGCATTGGAAATGTCACACCAATGTTCTTCAAATGTCTTTTGTGATCCTCAGGAGAGTGAACATCAACTCCCTATGGTGCAGACGGCAAACGACTTAGCTGCTACCATGGCAACACGATAACAACCAAAGATGGCCGCACTAACGCTGTTTCTCCAAGAATACTTAATTTAACAATGTCTAACTGGAAGGTCAAGCGCTGATTGAATCAGATTACCCACCATATTGAAATAAATATCCTTCATTGTAAGTCTAACTTAAATTGATCACATTCACTAACACAAACTCCAGGAATATCCTCGCTTTCTCCCATAACGTTAAGCAATTTTCTCTTTCTTTCCATTCAAGATACTGTGCCCCATTTTACACAACCTTGCTCTTGAGTCTGAAGAAGGGTCCCGGCCCGAAATGCTGCCTGTACATTCACTGCCTGACCCGCTGAGTTCCTCCAGCATCTTGTCGATGTAGCCCAGACCACCCGCGCAAACCAAACTTCTAACCATTGACCCCATCTACACTTTAATCTGCCGTCTCAGTCAAACACTTGTCCTGTCGCAGTCATTCCTTCTTCTCAGGTTCAGAAGCTTGGAAGCACGCACCACCAGACTCAGGAACAGCTTCTTCCCCTCATGGGTCCTTCCATAAGCGAGGGTACTGTCCAATTCACCTCTACCTCATTGTAGACATTGAACATTATCTATGGAACTGGAGCGCTACAATCTTGAAAAACTATATTCTGCACTCTGATGTTGGGGGAGTCCAGAACCAGGAGCCACAGGTTAAGAATAAGGGGTCGACCATTTGGAACGGAGATGAGGAAAAACCTTTTCACACAGAGAGTGGTGAGTCTGTGGAATTTTCTGCCTCAGAGGGCGGTGGAGGCCGGTTCTCTGGATACTTTCAAGAGAGAGCTAGATAGAAACATAGAAACATAGAAATTAGGTGCAGGAGTAGGCCATTCGGCCCTTCGAGCCTGCACCGCCATTCAATGTGATCATGGCTGATCATCCAACTCAGTATCCCGTACCTGCCTTCTCTCCATACCCTCTGATCCCTTTAGCCACAAGGGCCACATCTAGCTCCCTCTTAAATATAGCCAATGAACTGGCCTCGACTACCCTCTGTGGCAGAGAGTTCCAGAGATTCACCACTCTCTGTGTGAAAAAAGTTCTTCTCATCTCGGTTTTAAAGGATTTCCCCCTTATCCTTAAGCTGTGACCCCTTGTCCTGGACTTCCCCAACATCGGGAGCAATCTTCCTGCATCTAGCCTGTCCAACCCCTTAAGAATTTTGTACGTTTCTATAAGATCCCCTCTCAATCTCCTAAATTCTAGAGAGTATAAACTAAGTCTATCCAGTCTTTCTTCATAAGACAGTCCTGACATCCCAGGAATCAGTCTGGTGAACCTTCTCTGCACTCCCTCTATGGCAATAATGTCCTTCCTCAGATTTGGAGACCAAAACTGTACGCAATACTCCAGGTGTGGTCTCACCAAGACCCTGTACAACTGCAGTAGAACCTCCCTGCTCCTATACTCAAATCCTTTTGCTATGAAAGCTAACATACCATTCGCTTTCTTCACTGCCTGCTGCACCTGCATGCCTACTTTCAATGACTGGTGTACCATGACACCCAGGTCTCGCTGCATCTCCCCTTTTCCTAGTCGGCCACCATTTAGAAAATAGTCTGCTTTCCTGTTTTTGCCACCAAAATGGATAACCTCACAATTATCCACATTATACTGCATCTGCCAAACATTTGCCCACTCACCCAGCCTATCCAAGTCACCTTGCAGTCTCCTAGCATCCTCCTCACAGCTAACACTGCCCCCCAGCTTAGTGTCATCCGCAAACTTGGAGATATTGCCTTCAATTCCCTCAATTCAATAGGGCTCTTAAAGATAGCGGAGTCAGGGGATATGGGGTGAAGGCAGGAACGGGGTACTGATTGTGGATGATCAGCCATGATCACATTGAATGGCGGTGCTGGCTCAAAGGGCCGAATGGCCGACTCCTGCACCTATTGTCTATTGTCTATTGTATCTTCCTCTTTGCTCTGTCAAAGTCAGCTTTTCAACGGTACTTTGTTGCACGTGACTATAATAGACGTGACCCTTCCTTCAGCCGATCTCACCGTACAATATCTGACATCTACTTCCAACCGCATTATCTTCCTTAGCCTTGTGTTTCTCCAAATATACAGCTTTGTAAACTCATGCTTGGCTTCACCTAATCAATACTTCCTCATCCATGGTAATTTTCTTCTGTTTTCGACTTTAATAGGCCTTTCCCATTGCCTGGGCTCGTTAACAAAGGAAATCCTGTCAGCCAATTTAACTGGGAATCTAAAGATTTTTGAAGACAGATATTCCCAGTTTCTCCTGGACTGGATGGTCTCATTGAAATGACCAATCTAAATGTCCTAGTTAATTACCTCTGCAACCAGGCTTGCTCCGCCAATCTGTGTGAGAGTCAGTTCCGTGACGTGCAGTCAGTATCTTTGGCAGATAAAACAGGAACAAGTTTTGATGCAGCGTTAATGATCTCGGCAGTGACACCAGCACATGCACGACAGGATGGCGGCTGTTTCATCTTTCACTCTGTCCCAACCTTGGCACAAATCCTTCAACTCCCAAAATGACAATTAAATTCCTTGGTAGACAAAAGTGCTGGAGAAACTCCACGGGTGAGGCAGCGTCTATGGAGCGAAGGAAATAGGCCACGTTTCGGGTCGAGACCCTTTTTCAGACTGATGAGGGGATGGGGGGGGAGGGGGGCGGGAAGAAGAAAGGAAGGGGCGGAGACGGTGGGCTGTGGGAGAGCTGGGAAGGGGAGGGGAAAGAAAGAGAAAGCAGGGACTACCTGAAATTGGAGAAGTCAATGTTCGTACCGCTGGGGTGCAAACTGCCCAAGCGAAATATGAGGTGCTGCTCCTCCAATTTGCGCTGAGCCTCACTCTGGCCATGGAGGAGGCCCAGGACAGAAAGGTCGGATTCGGAATGGGAGGGGGAGTTGAAGTGCTGAGCCACCAGGAGTATTTCCTTCCTCATCTCTCCACATGTCCTAGTCCTTAAAATACTTCTTCTCACCCATTGACTGAGTAATTTTCTTTATTTCAATAATAACCTTTATTCCTAATTAAAAATATGTACAAAAGAAAAAAACAGGTCAAACTCTCGATGTACTCTTAAGATTCTCAAGAATAAGTTTCTACATTCTTAAGACTTGTCTACACTGGCCATTCCTTCTTATAGAATCTTATAGAAACAGATAACATTCTTAAGAGATTAGACAGGCTAGATGCAGGAAAAATGTTGCCGATGTTGGGGGAGTCCAGAACCAGGGGTCACAGTTTAAGAATAAGGGGTCGGCCATTTAGGACTGAGATGAGGAAAAACCTTTTCACCCAGAGAGTTGTGAATCTGTGGAATTCTCTGCCACAGAAGGCAGTGGAGGCTGATTCACTGGACGTTTTCAAGAGAGAGTAAGATATAGCTCTCAGGGCTAACGGAATCAAGGGATATGGGGAGAAAGCAGGAGCAGGGTACTGATTTTGGATGATAAGCCATGATCATATTGAATGGCCTACTCCTGCACCTATTTTCCATGTTTCTTCTCCCTGCTCCTGCATGGCAGAATGTGCAGGAGCTTGAAAGCATCATCAGACTTAGGAACAGCTTCTTCCCTGAAGTTATCCCACCACCTGACTGCAGAGTGTGGTGGTCACCAGGGCTTCCTCATGACCAGGTCATGGCCCCTGAAGGGCTGCTGGTGTCCACGGACTCAGCTCATGACAAGGTGGGCAATTCCACACACAGTGCGGCAGCCCCTGTGGCAGGATAATGACCACAACCATTTCAGAAGACAAATGTTTTTGTGAGTTCTTGTGTGGGTGGAATGCCTCTTTGATGAGTCGGGCCGATATGGGTCGACACAACATGTCGTGTTTTGTGGTCCCATGTGTCTAATAGAACAAGCTTTGGCTCTCCGCATCAGACAATTACTGTCACCAGGAAAGGCAACCAGAGAGGAGAGGTCAAAGGGCATTTTCACCGCAACCCAACATCACCAGTGGATTTAATGCAGGGTGGACCACAAATGAGCCTGTGAGCAGATTGGAAATCTGTCTTGGCTGCTCACCGCCTCATCACAGAACCAAATGCCTGGCATAGAGACTCAGTCACGTGTCAAATATTCAGCGTGGCACCAAGCTGCAACCTGTCGTCTGTCCTTAATCGCTCGATGTTCTCTCTGATGCAGCTCCAGTAACAGCCGAGCACAGCAGCGGGTAGTGCACGCTACGGATACACCGTGCGTAACAGGAGCATCCGTAGAGCAAAGTTGAAATGGAAGTGTCACGCTCATTAATCTCTGGGCTGGGGGCAGGAAACATGTGAGCCCACCCCCTCTCTCTCTCTCTCTCTCCCCACTGCTGGCATCTTGCCTTCTACCTGTGGCCTGGCACTCCAGCCTCCAATTCCCAAACCGCACCAGTGTTTCCGCCAAACGGCAACGCTCACAGGAAATACAGTCATCGCAACCTCTCCCCAAGGCGGCTATTAAACTGGGCCAGTGGCAGAGACAGTTCCCAGAGACAAGCTGCATTGTCAATGCCTGGAGCTTCAAGAAAACTCTATTTCCCAAAGCTGCCAGATAACGTTTTCAATGAATTCTCAGCAGCCTGAGGAAAATAAGAATCTGAATTGTTGAGGAATAAAATGATCTTAAAGTGCAAATACATAAATCACCAGAGTTAGCTACGTCAATTAATTATGGCACGAAAAATCAGTCCAGGAACCAGAGCTCATTTCTAAAGGGATACAATTGAAAGCACAGGATCCAATCCAGCCTTTCTTTCAATACCTTGCAATGCTGGGACAATTCTGCTTGGCATATTGTGAAAAGGATATGCTAATACAGCTGAGCTACAATATAGATTTACAAGTGTAGTTATTTCTTTCAGGAGAGACTGCACGCACTGAAGCTCTTGCCCACTGTAACATTAGTCAATGAGTTTTTTTTAAATTCTCAAGGTTTTGACGGCCACCAACCCAAGGCCACCAAGAAATCACATCAGGATTTCAGCACAAAAGTCGTTACCAATGAGAATCGTAGTGTCATATGGCACAGAATCAGGCTATTCGGCCCACCTTGTCCATGCTGGCTCCCGTGTCCATCTACACTAATCCCATCCTGGCGCCAA
>CM075993.1:924331-951831 GCA_038087875.1 Malacoraja senta
CTCTCGCAGAGTGCATTGCTATTCCTGGACAAATGCCCCACAATATCCTCTTCAATGTTGAAGACTTTTTAATAACAAAAAACTCAATGAAATGTAAAGGAAACATTTGAAATTGAAAGCATATTGGTTTGCACGAACACTCACTGATTTTATTAAAGTTCTTGAATTAACTTGTCATTTTAGTGACATTGCTGACGGTTTTCAGAGCAACCTGAAATTACTTTAAAGAAAATCACGCATAGAAACATAGACAATAGATGCAGGAGGAGGCCATTTGGCCCTTCAAGTCAGCACTGCCATTCATTGTGATCATGGCTGACCATCCACAATCAGTACCCCATTCCTGCCTTCTCCCCATTTCCTTTAAGAGTTTTACATGTAACAACCTTCGATAGGTTCACCTCACAAACCACCTGCTTTTGTATGCGATTGTTTACTCAATACACCTGCCACGACCCCTATTACCGTCAGTTTGCTGAGTCCCTGCTTTCACTAAAACTCCTGACAAAGGGCTTTCCATCTCATGCATTTGTCATTCAAGGACAGCACAATAGATAATAGCAGAGAAAGGTCTCCTCCATTGTCAGAGTGAGGCCAAATGCAAATTGGAGGAACAGTATCTCATATCTCGCTTGGGACTTACAGCCCAGTGGTATGAATATTGATTTTTCTAACCAAATAACTCCTGCATTCCCTCTCTCTCTATCCCTCCCCCACCCAAGTCGCACCAGCTTCTCGTTCTCACCCAACAAACATTTAACAATGTGTTAAAGAAGGAACTGCAGATGCTGGAAAATCGAAGGTACACAAAAATGCTGGAGAAACTCAGCGGGTGCAGCAGCATCTATGGAGCGAAGGAAATAGGTAACGTTTCGGGCCGAAACCCAACCTCATCTATTGCATTCGCTGCTCTAGATGCCAGCTGATCTACATCGGTGAGACCAAGCGGAGGCTTGGCGATCGTTTCGCCGAACACCTCCGGTCGGTCCGCAATAACCAACCTGAACTCCCGGTGGCTCAGCACTTCAACTCTCCCTCCCATTCCGTATCTGACCTCTCTGTCCTGGGTCTCCTCCATGGCCACAGCGAGCAACACCGTAAATTGGAGGAAATGCACCTCATATTCCGCTTGGGCAGTCTACATCCTGGTGGCCTGAACGTTGAATTCTCCCAATTCTGCTAGCCCTGGCTGTCCCCTCCCCTTCATCAGCCATCTGGTTGTCTCCTCCCCTCCCCCAGCCCTCGGGCTCCTCCTCCGCCTTTTCCTTTTTTCCTTTCTTCTCCCCACCCCCTATCAGTCTGAAGAAGGGTTTCGGCCCGAAACGTTGCCTATTTCCTTCGCTCCATAGATGCTGCTGCACCCGCTGAGTTTCTCCAGCATTTTTGTGTACCAAACATTTAACAATGGCCTGTTTCCTTTCTCATTGTTACTTTTTTGCATATCTTTCATTCATTGTTCTTTATCTCTCCACATCACCGTCTATATCTCTCATTTCCCTTATCCCTAACTAGTCTGAAGAAGGGTCTCAACCCGAAACGTCGCCCATTCCTACTGTCCAGAGATGCTTCCTGTCCCGCTGAGTTACTCCAGCATTTAGTGTCTATACCAGAGGACAGAGCAGGCACTGGGTGTGGAGCTAACACCACCTCTCAAACTCTCTCCACACCAGAGTTGGAGCTGGGGAGGTTTGCATCCAGCTCGCCGTGATCACCTCCGTAAATGAGAACGAGAGGAAAGGTTTTAGAGCAGTTGCCACAGTATCCGATCTTGCTCCGCCAACTCTTCCTGCTCACAGTATAAGGGGCCAGCCAGTAATGGCCGGTGCTACAGACTCAGTAACATGGCATTAAAAATAAATAATATGCTTATGCAGGCCTTATCAGAGAGGGGGCGAGGAGTGCCATTTGGCACGGGCCTCATGCCTGTCTGTCTGCTTCAGACATCTTGATTGGGGGCCTCTAAAATTGAAACTGCCCTGGGCCTCAGTTCATCTATCGGATGGCCTGTGCTTATGCAATATCAACATTGACTAATGAAGGGGGATTTAATTTGGACACATCTCATAGAGGTTGCCCCGGATGGTACCTTTGCTTGTAGGCTTGAGATATAGGAGGAGATTGGATAGGCCGTGACATTTTTCTTTAGAGTGTAGGAGGCTGCGGACTGACTTTATTGAGGTCTATGGAATCATGAGGGGCACGGATAAAGTGAACGCTCGCTGTCTATTCCCCGGGGGAGAGGATTCTAAAACTAGAGGGCACAGGCTTGAGATGAGAGGAGGGGGAGGTTTAGGAAGGACCTCAGGGGCAACAACCACTTAGAGGGACTGAGCTGCCAGGAGAAGCTATACACTATTAAAAAACATTTTGAAATACCATTTTGTGGAAATATGGATAAGAAGGTAGACCTTCATCCCAGAGACATTAGGTTAGACAAACTAGCTACCAATGTCTGACTATGGGAGTGTGTAGGGGGTCACCTGAAATGAACGGAATTTGGAGACTGCCGGGTACCACCCACTGCGTGTAGACCTGGGGGACCCCCCCAAGGGGCCAAAAAATGGGGGCTAAATAGATGAGTGAGGTACCACTTCAATCCACTACCATGGTGTGCTCACTGCCACACCTATATCAACAACACAAACGGCAGACAATTATCCCGCTGCAAAAGGCCCGCCAGACCCCCCACAAAGGGCCTAAAAATGGGCTAGAATATAGACGAGCAAGGTACCACTCAAAAAATGCCAAATGAACAAGTTGGGTTCATAGAGTACAAAATGGGTTACGCCAGACAAATAGCCCGCTGCACTACAGGTACCAGACACCCCCAAAAATGGCCACCCTCGACCCTGCTGTCCAACTAGTCTAGCCTAGATATTGTGGGTACCAGTTGAAACCAAGTTTAAATGATCTACCACAGCATGGGGGATATAAAATGACCCATGAGAGAACAATTATCTGCTGCATTGGGTCTACCAGACCCCCTTAATGGGCCCATGGGTCAATCTAGGCTAGCCTAGATATTAAAGGTACCGGCTAAAACCAGGTTCAGATGATCAATCACAGCCTAGGAAATACAAAATGACCCATGCCAGAATGATAACCCATTGCCTTGGCCTTACCAGACCCCCCCCCCCCCCCAATAAGTCCTTGGGCCCAAGTAGGCTAGTCTAGGTATTAAAGATATGAGCTGAATGAACCAGGTTTATATGATCAACCACAACCTTCAGCTGGTGAATACATAGTGACTCGTGTCAAAAAATTGACCACTTTATCGACCATTTCCACACCCGCCCACTTCAATGAGAAAAGAGGGACAAGAGGCTAATAGTGGGTATAAACTGTCCTATTTGGCTTTCTATATATTTGGCCATTTGGCTGAATGCGGTGACAAGCTCTCCTTAGCTGCAGCCAAACAATATATCAACATCGGATTGGATGGAAGTTTTTGCAGTAGAGAGTCACCGTTTATGGCTGTTGTTTTATATAATGCAGGGATATCATGCATGATTCAGTTATAGTTCACTCGATCATTTACGTTAGTTAAAACCAATGCCATGCCCAGAGCACATGGCCTGCAGAGAGGTACACGTGGTTAGGATTAAGTACCAAGCCCTGTGGAATTTGTGCTATGTAGGCCTTAGTACAATATAAGCTGGAATATTCTGTTATTTGATGATGATTTATCTTAAATAGGGATGGACTTTAATTTGATAAGGTGACAGAGTCATCTCCCGTCTTTAAGAAAAACTGCAGAAAGTCGTATCGGACATCCTACAGTATGGACACAATTACAATATCAGTAGTGATGTAGTGAGTGTATGCTTCAAATATTCAACTCAACTATGTTGTTTACTGTCAGGCTCAATATGTGCCATTATGGGATGTTTTATCTGTGGCATGGGCAGCAAATAGTTTGAAGATACTTGTTCTGTACTTTCCATTCAGTCTCGTGTTTAAAATTGTAAGTATGAATTTTGGAACATTTGCAATATTTACTTACCCATCTATCACGGATGAAAAAGATCATTGCTACAATAATGTTAATTTTTTAGTGATTCATAAACTGATAATTAGTTATTTATGCTTGTTAGGTTTACCACCCTGAACCAAACTAATATAAAAATACTTCGATGACCTAGGTTTTTAAACTTTTCTACATTCAAATGGAGGAACAAGCTTTGAAGGAGAGTATTTTTCGTCCACATTGTTCTCCCATTAAAAGCTCTTTAGTGCATTTCAGGCAACTGACCAAACCTAGCTAGTATTAGTAGTAAGACAATCTACATGGATTGTCCTGTAAACTCTAATGATTTACCATTTCATTACGCTACCAGGAAATCATATCACGCAATGAGTTAGAAATAAATGCAAAAATGAGCATTTTGGGGCATATTTGTGATTTTTCTTAACACCTCCATGCGCAGCCCACTACATTTTCCACATGGTTGTGAAGATCATATCATCTATATTAAAACATATATAAAACTTAGAAACAGATATTATCTAAATGGTGGCCGACTAGGAAAAGGGGAGATGCAGCGAGACCTGGGTGTCATGGTACACCAGTCATTGAAAGTAGGCATGCAGGTGCAGCAGGCAGTGAAGAAAGCGAATGGTATGTTAGCTTTCATAGCAAAAGGATTTGAGTATAGGAGCAGGGAGGTTCTACTGCAGTTGTACAGGGTCTTGGTGAGACCACACCTGGAGTATTGCGTACAGTTTTGGTCTCCAAATCTGAGGAAGGTCATTATTGCCATAGAGGGAGTGCAGAGAAGGTTCACCAGACTGATTCCTGGGATGTCAGGACTGTCTTATGAAGAAAGACTGGATAGACTTGGTTTATACTCTCTAGAATTTAGGAGATTGAGAGGGGATCTTATAGAAACGTACAAAATTCTTAAGGGGTTGGACAGGCTAGATGCAGGAAGATTGCTCCCGATGTTGGGGAAGTCCAGGACAAGGGGTCACAGCTTAAGGACAAGGGGGAAATCCTTTAAAACCGAGATGAGAAGAACTTTTTTCACACAGAGAGTGGTGAATCTCTGGAACTCTCTGCCACAGAGGGTAGTTGAGGCCAGTTCATTGGCTATATTTAAGAGGAGTTAGATGTGGCCCTTGTGGCTAAAGGGATCAGAGGGTATGGAGAGAAGGCAGGTACGGGATACTGAGTTGGATGATCAGCCATGATCATATTGAATGGCGGTGCAGGCTCGAAGGGCCGAATGGCCTACTCCTGCACCTAATTTCTATGTTTCTATGTTTCTATGTTTCTATATCAAGCTAATTTTTTTCGAAATTGCAAAAAATGTCCCAGCTGTTCACTTTTTGCCAATTTTGCGAATGACAACTTCAGACTGATTTTGGTTCAAACTGTTTGATTTGAAATGGCCATGTCTAAGAACTGAGTAACGGGTAGACCCAGTTTTCTTTTCAGAAATATTCTCAGGTAAACATATTGAAGTGCAGAATATGTTACACAATTTGGAGTTAATATCTTTCGAATTTAAAGGTTTAATGTAACATAACAGAATAAATAGTCCTTCAGGGGTAGGGTTAACATTTGAGTCTGTTACTCTTTAATGAATCATTCCTTACACAAGTACATTAATAATCAACTTTAAAAATACATTGGGCCATATACAAATGAACTAGGGACCAACATGACAATGTTTGCCATCGGGCTAAATGTTTGTTTTAAATGATCAATCACACCTTGGGGAATACAAAATGACGATGCAGAAGAATTATCTGCTGCCTTGTGCCTATCAGCCCCCCCCCCCCGCCCCCCACCCCCCCAGTTAAGGGACTATTTGAGGAGTCTGGTAAGGCCAAGGCAATGGGTTATTATTCTGGCATGGGTCATTTTGTATTTCCTAGGCTGTGATTGATCATCTAAACCTGGTTTTAGCCGGTACCTTTAATATCTAGGCTAGCCTAGATGGGCCCAAGGGTCCATTTAGGGGGTCTGGTAGGTCCAATGCAGCAGATTGTTCTGTCATAGGTCATTTTATATCCCTCAAGGTTCATTTAAACTTGGGGGGTCCCCCAGGTCTACACGCAGCGGGTGGTACCCGGCAGACTCCAAATTCCGTTCATTTCAGGTGACCCCCTACACACTCCCAAAGTCAGACATTGGTAGCTAGTTCGTCTAACCTAATGTCTCTGGGCTGAAGGTCTAAAGGGCCTGTCCCACTTGGGCATCATTTGCACGTCACGCAGGTGGCGCGCGAGGATTTTGAGCATGCTGCCTAAGTCACCACGTCTCACCCCGCGCCATGCGCGTGTAATGCACGCCATGCGCGCGTAATGTACGCAATGCGCATCTTGCGTCGTGACGCGTGAATGATGTCGCGTAAATGACGCGCAAATAACGCCCAAGTGGGACAGGCCCTTGAGGATTTAGAGGGCTACGGGCCAAATGCAGGCAAGCAGGACGAGCTCGATACGCAAACTTGTTCGGCATGGACACAATGGGACCAAGAGTCTGTTTCTGTGCTACACTGCTCCATGGTTTTATCTTGAAGCTGTAACCAACAGAATGGATAATTAATACCCAGTAGGTGAAGTGTCGTAGCGTTTGTTTGCCAGAGGTTTTTGATAAGGTGCTGCACAAAAGATTGTTATGCAAAATAAAAGGTTGCAGTGAGGGGAAACGCATTAGCCTGGAGAGAGGATTGATTAGTATAGTGTAGAAAAGCATGGGTTATTTTGAGGTTGCTAGACTGTTACTAACAGAGTGATGGAGAGGTTCCCACTGGGGCTTGAGTTTGTTACAGTCAATATTATTTTCCTGGATAAAGAATATGAAGCAGTGCGGTTTCTGTGACTGTGGCCGCTGGACAATAAACCTGCTCTTCTAGAAAGTCAGAAACTAGATTTTCAGATTTTTATGATATCAAAAAAGACTACTGAAGTTTAAAATATAAAATGTGGTAATTAAATTGGGCAGTCAGGACCTGAGGCAGCTTATCGAATGGTGATACACCATGGGCAGCAACAGCAAGCAATGATAAGTATATAGGCACCTTTGTGTCTGCAGAGAAACATTGTTATAAAGAACATATCAACTTGAAGAGAGACACAAGAAGCTGGAGTAACTCAGCGGGACAGGCAGCATCTCTTGGAGAGAAGGAATGGGTGATATTGCGGGTCGAGACCCTTCCCGAAACGTCACCCAATCCTTCTCTCCAGGGACGCTGCCTGTCCCGCTGAGTTACTCCAGCTTTTTGTGTCTGTCTTCGGTTGAAACCAGCATCTGCAGTTCCTTCCAACATATCAAAGTGTGCTGGCCAAACAAACCGGGTGGAAAAGTGCATTGTTCTGAGACAGGACCTAGAGAAGGAAGATGGTTAAAAAGGACACAGAGTGCTGGAAGTAACTCAGAGGGTCAGGCAGCATCCCTGGTGCCATCTTCCTGGAGGCTTTGGACCCGGCTTCAGACAGATTGAAAGGGGGGAAGGAAGCGGGGAGAGAGGAAGGACTGGACATAGGTGATCACAGGTGAGCTGGGCTTTTGACAAAGGCCGGAGATGACAAAACAGACGGGGTGAGACAAAAGGATTGGTGTTGCAAATTGTGAAGCTAGAGGAAGGAATGCAGTTGGAGGGGGAGGGGCGAAGTATGTGCGAGTCCAGGTGGGAGATGGGGCAGAGAGCAAGGAGGGGGGTGAGGAGGAGAATGGGGAGGGGGAGAGGGGGTTGTTAGAGGTTACCTAAAATCCGGCCCAGATAGTGGGGGTCCTTGATGATCGATGCTGTCTTCTTGGGGCAGCGCTTAATGGAGCTGCTTTCAATTCAGGAGAGGGCTGTGCCCATGGTGGACTGAGCTCAGCCCACCACTCGAATGGCTTTAGTTTAGTTTGTGCATCGAGGTACAGTGAAAAGCTTTTTTATAGACAATAGACAATAAACAATAGACAATAGGAGCAGGTGTAGGCCATTCGGCCCTTCGAGCCAGCACCGCCATTCGATGTGATCATGGCTGATCATCCCCAATCAGTACCCCGTTCCTGCCTTCTCCCCATATCCCCTGACTCCGCTATCTTTAAGAGCCCTATCTAGCTCTCTCTTGAAAGTATCCAGCGAACCGGCCTCCACCGCCCTCTGAGGCAGAGAATTCCACAGACTCACCACTCTCTGTGAGAAAAAGTGTTTCCTCATCTCCGTTCTAAATGGCTTTTTGTTGCATGCTATCCCAGTCAGTGAAAAGACCGTACATGATTACAATCAAACTGTCCACGGTGTACAGATACAGGGTCAAGAGAATAACATTTAACACAATAAAGTACAGTCTGGTCCAATTAAAGATAGACCAAGAGTCTCCAATGATGGACTGCTCTCTGGTTAGTGACTGGGTGACAAGAGGCTTGTTGTAGCCTCTTGTGTTCCCGTGTATTGGAATTGTTGCACCAGGCCACGATGCAGCCAGTTAGAATAGTTTCACCATGCATCTGTAAAAGTGGGAGCATTCAGAGAAATATCAAAACTCTTTAATCTTCCGAGAGAGTGGAGCCGTTGGGTAGGTAGATAAGGTGATTAAGAAGGCAAGCGAGATACTTGCCTTTATCAACAGACATGAAATGCTGAAGTAGAACTGTTAAACTGGAACTGTATATTAACGAGGCCACAGCCACTGGGAGGATGTGTAAATACTGGAGAGGTTACACGATAGATTTATGAGCCTGTGGCTTGGAGTAGAGAATTTTGATTATGAGAGGAGATTGGCTAAGCTTGGTCGTTTAAACAGGATCATGAAAGCAAGGGATAATTTAGTTTTAAAATCATTGACTGAATCTTATTGCTGTGGCTAGCAGTTCCAGAGGGACCCATCCAGCCTTCAGATGTTCTCCAACAAGGAACTTGTGGGCTCACTGCAAGTCCAGGACATGCTGGGGACAGCCACCAACACTCTACATGGGAAGACCATCCCTCCAATCCCACACCATGGAGTCCCCATGCATTTGACTTGGGATTCCTAACCTGGACTATAGACAATATGTGCAGGAGTAGGCCATTCGGCCCTTTGAGCCAGCACCGCCATTCAATGTGATCATGGCTGATCATCCCCAATCAGTACCCCGTTCCTGCCTTCTCCCCATATCCCCTGACTCCGCCATCTTTAACTCTATCTAACTCTCTCTTGAAAGCATCCAGAGAACTGGCCTCCACAGAAAATCCCACAGAGACTAAACTAAGTTCTATTTAATAGTTTAGAGATACAGCATGGAAGCAGGTCCTTCGGCTTCCTGAATCTACGCTGACCATCGATCACCCGTTCCCACGAGTTCTGTTACCCACTTGCACGACTTTGGGATGTGGGAGGAAACCGGAGCACCTGGAGGAAACCCACATGGTCCCAGGGAGAACGTGCAAACTCCACACATAGATGGTGCCCGAAGTGAGGAGTGAACCCGGGGTGTCGGGTGCTGTGAGGCAGTGCCCTCCCCCCCGCTGCACCACTGTGCTGCTGGTAGAAGAAATGTGGAAAATAAGTCATTTTTAAATTTATTTCTAAATATTTCAATTTTTTGACCTTTTAAATTAAAAAAAACACTATTCTCACCCTGCTGTCAATGCAAGCCAGCAGGACGAGGGCAGGTGGGGGCGTGTGATCTACTCACCATGAAACCTCATTATGTCTTTCACACCTGCCACTTGCCACAGGTAACTTTTCTCAGTGCATGTATTAAAGTTTAATTGGAATACAGAATGTAATGCCTGTCAGTCTCTGCTGTGTTGCAGCCCCCCCACCACCATCCACAGAGGCACCTCAACATCATCGCATTACTCTCAGTCCTCAATAACTAACCACGGATCCCATGGAACATGGAACAATACAGCAGGGCAGAAGACCCTTGTGCCAAACATGATGGTGATGTCTTGGTGGCCATCGTCTTGGTGGGATGACAGTCATGCTGACTTCTTCTCCTTCCATGTCCATCTTCCATGTTTCAAATGTTGACATCGCTGTCATCGTCCGTCCCGAAAAGGACGCCAGCTTCCGGCGACAATCAGTGGGAGGCCGTCACTTGTTGCGACAGATGATGGTGGTAGCAGAATTAGCTCAGGATACTTCCAGTTTCCAGCCCCGCCACATGGACACTTCTGCTATGGGGCCGTAGGCTGACTGGTGTCATATAACTCCGAAAATCTGCAATTCATCCATGCCGACCAAGATACCTCATTCCAGTCGCTGTTTTTCGCTGATCTAAACATTTCCTATTTGTGTACCAAGTCTATTAAATGCTGATAGATTATCTGTCTCAACTAACTTCTCTGGCAGCTCATTCTATATACCCACCACACTCTGCGCGAGTCTATTCATCCTCCTATTAATCTTTTCCCTCTCATCTTAAATCTATGTCCTCTGATTCTTGATTGCCATAGACCCTGGGACTCTACTCCCCTCATGATTTTGTACAGCTCTTTAAGAACATTCCTCAGCCTTCTGCGCTCCAGGGAATAAAGACCCAGCTTACCCAACCTTGCCCTGGAGCTCAGGCCTTGAGTTCTGGCAACATCCTTGTAAATCTTCCTTGCACCGTTTCCAGTTTGCAAACATCCTTCCTGTAGCAAACTGAAGACAATACTCTAAACGTCATCTCACCAGCATCTTGTACAACATTACAACCCATTTTGTATTACAATTAAACTTTAATAAATGCGTTGAGATAAGATACCTGTCGCGATGAATATTTGTGGGGTTTCACTACTCACTAACAGTCTGACATGCAATATGTTACTTGTATGACTCAGATACTCAACAATGCAAATACTGTACGTTTGGTGTTGGTTGCCTGGGTACAGATGATGTCTGCTGAGTTTGTGCTTTGATTTGAATGAGTAAGAGCAGCATTCAGCTTGGAGTGAACCCTGGAGATGGAGGGTTTAATCCCTCATCTGCACTGTTACCTAAGCAACAGAGATGAAATAATTGGCCTCTCCGCTCCACACATCCATGAACAGTGCAGTCCTGATCAATGTGTGTGGGAAAGAGGAAGCTTCGTGGTCAGATGTGGACTTGTCTGTCTCGTTCGTTAGTAATCACAGCCCATTGCCGGCTACACCAGGGAGGGGGTGGGCAGCCCCTCTTTGGTGAGGACATCTGCCAACACACTGCACTGCCACCTCTCAAACATTAAAATACAGCTTTCTACATTTTTAGAATTGTTGTTGATATTATACGTTTTAATTCCTGGGATTAGACTGATTCCTGGGACCAGACTGATTCCTGGGATGTCAGGACTTTCATATGAAGAAAGACTGGATAGACTTGGCTTATACTCGCTAGAATTTAGGAGATTGAGAGGGGATCTTATAGAAACGTACAAAATTCTTATGGGGTTGGACAGGCTAGATGCAGGAAGATTGTTCCCGATGTTGGGGAAGTCCAGGACAAGGTGTCACAGCTTAAGGATAAGGGGGAAATCCTTTAAGACCGAGATGAGGAAAAACTTTTTCACACAGAGAGTGGTGAATCTCTGGAACTCTCTGCCACAGAGGGTAGTTGAGGCCAGTTCATTGGCTATATTTAAGAGGGAGTTAGATGCGGCCCTTGTGGCTAAAGGGATCAGGGGGTATGGAGAGAAGGCAGGTACGGGATACTGAGTTGGATGATCAGCCATGATCATATTGAATGGCGGTGCAGGCTCGAAGGGCCGAATGGCCTACTCCTGCACCTATTTTCTATGTTTCTATGTTTCTATGTAATTCTTAGTTTACTAAATTATGTTAATTGGTCAGAAACGCGAAAGAAGAGGGTGGTATATTGATGGGGGAAAAATCATCAATAAATGCATTCATTTTTAATTGATATGCATCCCAGCACCTTTTATGTCTACAAGAAAAATCCTTGGGATCATAGTTCTAGAAGTAGAATAAGGCCATTCGGCCCATCGAGTCTACTCAATATCCTCTTTTTTTGATACCCCTCTCATGAGAAAAAGACATGTGAACCTTCACCTTATCCACACACACCCCATAATTCGGGTTTGGAATGGGTGACGTTTCGGGTGGAGACCCTTCCTCAGAATGGAAATGGGTGGGTGAAGGTCAGTGTGGACTAGGTGGGCCGAAGGGCCCGTTTCCCTGCAGGATTTCTCTATGACTTTGATTCAATTGTCTCGCAGCGACAAAGCAGAGATGTACTTGCATGCAGAGTTCAGCTGGTTCGACACAAAAAGCTGGAGTAACTCAGGGTCAAGACCCTTCTTCAGACGTCACCCATTCCTTCTCTTTAGAGATGCTGTCTGTCCCGCTGAGTTACTCCAGATTCTTGTGTCTATCTTGGGTTAAAACCAGCACCGGCAGTTCCTTCCTACATGAGTTTGGCTGGTTGTGAGTTTTGAGTCTGTGGAATTCTCTGCCTCATTGGGGATGATCAGCCATGAACACATTGAATGGCGGTGATGACTCAAAGGGCCGAATGGCCTACTCCTGCACCTATTGTCTACTGATGCTTCCTCAAAGCCCAGCTCTTGCTGATCATCACTCTATAGGCTCCTGGTTCTGTCCCACTGAATCATTATTAGTTCTTCCAGCTGAAGCATCTTCAGTGCGTTTGGGAGCTGCCTCCTTTCATTCTATAATTGATGCTGTTGCAGCCCATTACTGGAGCACTGTGAGGATTCGTGGCTCTAATTCAGCTCTGCCCAGCTGTAGCTATCTGCTTCAATTTAAGAGACTTTGGTCTATTGTAGAGTTTCTCCAAACTACTCAGCTGTCACTGCTGTTTCACCACCAGTAATTCAAACAACTCCAGTCACAGCAAGCACCAAGATGAAAGACCAAGCCACATCTCAGCTTCCCTTCACACCGGGCACAGGTTGGAAACTTTAGTAGGGTCCAGAGTCTCCGGAGACCCTGCTGAACACTAGCCCCAACACTGCCAGCCACAGCTACAGTCTAGTTTACAGTGAAAAGCTTTTGTTGCGTGCTAACTGGCCAGCAGAAAGACAATACATGATTACAATCGAGCCATTTACAGTGTATAGATGCACAAGGGAATAACATTTAGTGCAAGGTAACTCCAGCAAAGTACGACCAAGGATAGTCGGAGAGTCACCAATGAGGTAGATAGTAGTTCAGGACCGCTTTCTGGTTGTGGTAGGATGATTCAGTTGCCTGATAACAGCTGGGAAGAAACTGTTTCTGAATCTGGAGGTGTGTGTTTTCACACTTCTGTACCTCTTGCCCAACGGGAGAGGGGAGAAGAGGGAGTGACCAGGGTGCGACTGGTCCTTGATTATGCTGCCGGCCTTGCCGAGGCAGCGTGAGGTGTAGATGGAGTCAATGGAAGGGGGATTGGTTTGTGTGATGGTCTGGGCTGCGTCCACAGCAGAAACTTTATGGACATCCCTGAAGGATATCAACATGAAGCATGTGGACCACCAGGGCAGGAACGGGTGCAGTCTACATCAACCTTTGCTCAAGGCCTTCACCCACCGGGGAGTTTGAGGACCCGGAGGTGACATTTTACATAAAGGGAGACAGTTGAATGATGGGAACCAGGAAGTGACAAGCATGCACTCAGTGACTCCCTACACTCTGGAGCCCACATTGATCTCATGGTAAGTCATGCGTTGCCATATTTTGAAATATACATAAAAATGAAGTGAGTAGTGGATTTCGCTTGGGCAGCTTACAGCCCAGTGGCATGAATATTGATTTATCTAACTTCAAATAACCCCGGCATTCCCTCTCTCTCCATCCCTCCCCCACCCAAGTCGCACCAGCGTCTCGTTCTCACCCAACAAACAGCTAACAATGGCCTGTTTCCTTTATCATCAGTAATGTTTTGCATATCGTTCATTCATTGTTCTTTATCTCTCTAAATCATCGTCTATATCTCTCGTTTCCCTTATCCCTTAATAGTCTGAAGAAGGGTCTCGACCCGAAATGTCACCCATTTCTTCTCTCCAGAGATGCTGCCCGACCCGCTGAGTTACTCCAGCATTTTGTGTCTCTCTAAACATGAAGTGACGTCAAAGCAGAATCTTTGCGTGGATTCACACTGTCTACCTCCATAAACCTCTATATCTCAGGCCTTCCTCTCATTCCAGAATTAGACAAGTGATATATCTGCTCAGTCAAAAGCCCAATGAGACATGTAGACTGGAATTTAAAAAACTGTAGTAATGAAATTTCGTTCAAGCCTTGGTTTGAATGACAATAAATAGCATTCAATTCAATTCAATTCAATAAAACTGGGATCAACATTGCTTGATGTTGCAACTATAGCATTCCCTCAACCTATTGAGCTTTCTCTACTGTAGATTTTAAAGCCCATGTGATTTTGGCAATCCAAAAATCAATATTTAGAAAGCATCTCTAATGGGCTAAAATGTCCAATATCAGAGTGTTTACCAAAGAACTTGACACAAAGCCTCATGGAAGAACATTTGAACAGGTGACCATAAGCCTGATCAATGTTGTGTCTAAAAGTGTAAGTGCATCAATAATGAGTGTGCTGAGGCTCTGATGTGCTCTTGTACCAAACACTGCTCTTCAGTTAAGTGAACCAGCTGCAAGGAGGAACGTTCTATTGATAGTCGAGCTCTTATATTTCCCTTTGCAAGAGAGTCTTTAGACACAACAGTAAATGATGAGATGGGATGCAGCTGTCTGAGGAGGATCTGGAGAGCAGTTTAGTGCGGGCAAAATAAAGAGCAAGTTTCTTCAAGTGTTAGGCAATGGCTGAGACAGACGCACAGAGGTCCACTAACCAACGTCACATTCGACAATGTGATTAAGTCCTTAGTCGGACATTTCAATCTTGTGCCATTAGAGCTAAAAGCTTGAAAGATGCAGCCACGCACCAGGGGATTGGGTTGAGTTGAGTTGAGTTTGTTGTCACATGAGGTGCAGTGAAAAGCTCTTGTTGTGCATCTTTTGTTGATCTGATGGTAAGTGACGCATTGAAATATACATTAAACCTAAGTGACCTCAAAGCAGCAGCTTGGCATGCACTCACATTGTCAACCTCCATAAACCTCTCTATCTCAAGCAATGCTCTTCATCCAGAATTAGACAAGTGATATATCTGCTCAGTCAAAAGCCCAATGAGACATGTAGACGGGAATAAAACTGGCATCAACATTGCATTAATGGACAGACTATAGAGCAGAGCAAAATGGTGGGATCAGCAGATGTGATTTTCGGACAGTCAAGATACAGGTAAGTGCAGGTAATGGAAGCATGGTTCCTTGGAGGTGAGGTGTTGGCATGGTTAGACGATTCCCGCCCAGCAACAAGCAGAGGGTAGGTATGAATGGGCCAGGTATAATGAGTGGTGCACCAACCAGTGATCAGTGACACAATGATCAATAACTGGGAATGCGGAGCCAAGGTTGACCCTTGACCCTATTGATTACAGAGCAAGCTGATGGACTGAGTGACCTGGTCTGGGGATTGTAGTAAAATCACAGCTCATCCCAGACCTTCACCAGCTCCACCCAATCCCCACGTCTTTCAATTCCCTTTGTGTTCAAAGTTCCATCAGTCTCAGCCTTGCATGTGACCAGTCGAGTCTCCACAGCTTTGTAGAAGGATGGAGAGATACTTCCCAACAATTTACAACTTATATCATGCTTAAAGAAATGTATTCTCTCAGTTATGGATGGTCCCAATATTACAACTTCTCATCCGCCACTTCCCAGCCTCAGGAACCAATTCCATTCACATCTACACGGCACTTCACAAATAGCAGAAACATGGAACAGCAGATGCTGGTTTAAGAAAAAGACGGGCAAAGTGCTGGAGTAACTCTGTGGGTCAGGGAGAATATGGACAGGTGATGTTTTGGGTCGAGCCCCTTCTTCAGACTGATTGTAGGGTGGGGGGGGGAGGAAGGAAAGCTGGAAGAGAGGAGAGGCAGGACAAGTCGTGTCAGGTAATAGGTGGACACAGGAGAGGGGGTTACATTAAAGGGCCCATCCCACTGTACGAGAGTTCTCCCCTGATTCAAGCTCGCGGGTACCTAGGGGCTCGTACGAGTAATAGGTAACCATTTTTTTCATCACAAATATTTTTTTACTCGTGGACATTTTTCACGGTGGTGAAAAAACGTCACGAGTTTACCGGATTTCCTGAGTACCTACCGTTACTCGTACGAGCCACGAGCTCCTACGTACCCGCTACGTACATTACACAAGCTCGAATCAGGGGAGAACTTGGATTACCTCGTACAGTGGGACAGGCCCGTTAGGCTTCACTGATAGTTTTCTGCGTCTACATTGCTTGGTCAGGAGCGTGTACAGGCAACATTCCTCTGCTACATCAGCTGCAAACAGTATTTCAGTCACCACTAAATATGGCTGTGGATATATAGCAGTCTGCCAGGAGCTTGCAATATTAACAGAGATGTCTCTTCCATTATGGATGACGCGGGCTCGATTTCTCCCCCAGACAGGATAAAATATGTAAATGACTCACATGTTTGAAAAGCCAATGTACATTGTGTGCAATGAGAATACTGAAGCGATCAGCAGGGGAGCATCCTGGTGCTGATTACGGCCAGAGATGTTTGCTTGGCTGTCCTGATATGCCCACTGATGCTCATCATCACCAGCAGATCCTTGGGTGTGAGGGGGACTTGCATCCATTCCAGGTACGATCCTGTTGTACCTGGTGTGTGGCACCTGCCGCAGGTAGCAGGTGGGCATGGGTGAGCAGGTAGCGCAGGAGGTGGGACACCTGCTGTCCAACTTGGACTTCTTTATGTTCCCAACAAATGACTTGTGTTCTCCGAGTTACATCCTTTTGAGCAGTCAGGCAACTGAGATCCCATATATCGGTGGGAAGGTCAAATATTAGTCAAGGTCATGGGCAGGCCCTTCGGCCTCCAGCATCTATGCTGTCCATCATGTCTATGTGCTAATTACACTTGCCTGCATTAATTTCAGATCACTCTCTGCCTTGCTCAGCTATCCAGATGCCTCTTAAATGGGGCTACTGTTCCTGCCTCTACTACCCCATCATATACCTACTACTCGGTGCAAAATCTACCCCTAAGATCCTCTTCAAACCCCCTTCCTTTGGTCAAGAAGGCTGAGAGCACATTGTCCTTCATCGGTCAGGTTACTGAGTATAGAGGATGGAATGTGACGTTGCAGCTGACCAAGAGGTTGGTGAGGCAACATTTGAAGCATTGTTCAATGTCCTAACCCCAACCCTAACCCTGTTAAAGGGAAGATGTTGTTAGGCTGGAAAGAGTGCAGAGTTACACGGATGTTGCCAGGACCAAGGCCTGAGCTCTAAGGAGAATTTATAATGATCAACTTGAGCATCTTCTGGGATGTGGGAGGAAACAGGAGCTCGCAGAGGAGAGTTATGGGGCCTGTCCCACTTTGACCACCTAATTCACGACCTCTGCCGAGTTTGCCCTTTACGCATACTCGCAGCATGGACGTCACGAGGTCGTAGGAGGTCGTAGGTAGGTCGTAGGTAGGTCGTAGCAGGCCGTGATGCTAGTTGTGGGAACTCGTGGCATCAAGTAGGTCGGGCCATTTTTCTAGCCCAATGAAAAATGTCCACGAGTTAAAAAAGTCGTGAATTAGGTCGTGAAAGTGGGACAGGCCCTTTACACAGTCAGAAGAAGAACATGCAAACTCCACAAGGACAGCACTGATGCGGCAAGGCAGAGGCTGCACTAGCTGTGTGTAACACCACAGTGCACCCCAGCTGTGTGTGTGTGTGTGTGTGTGCTGTATGTTGGATTGGCACACACACACACACACACACACACACACCTATCACCATAACACAGTCTGTAAAGACCTGGATAGAGTGGATGTGGAGAGGATGTTCCCACTAGTGGGAGAGTCTGGGACCAGAGGGCACAACCTTAGAATTTAGGAAGGAGATGAGGAGGAATTTCTTTAGTCGGAGGGTGGTGAATCTGTGGAATTCTTTGCCACAGAAGGCTGTAGAGGCCAAGTCAGTGAACATTTTTAAGGCAGAGATAGATAGATTCTTGATTAGTACGGGTGTCAGGGGTTATGGGGAGAAGGAGGGAGAGATAGATCAGCCATGATTAATTGGCAGAGTAGACTTGATGGGCCGAACGCCCTAATTCTGCTCCTAACACTTATGAACATATAAACCAAGTGCCACTGCAGCCCTGCGTCTATGCAATGTTCTGACTGCCACACCTTGCCCTGACAAGTCTCACTAATCCAAGCAGCTTCAACTGATACAAGCAAGAGCCAACAGTTAGCAAATGTCCAAATGTACATACCACTGAAATTTAACGTTAAAACCATGGAGCTGAGTGAGGAACAGTGTCAATGCCAGCCGAGTGTGTGGACATTGCAGCATCTCACGGAGTCATCTGGATATGGGTCTGCTACTGATCAGGCAAGCCAGCTATGCTTCTTCTCTTCAGCGGCCACATGCATTCATCAAGAGAATAAACTGACCTCAAGCTTAATGTCTTGAATGACATTCTGAAGCAGATCCCAGAGCAGGCCGCCATGCATCCTCCCAGCTCCAACTCACATCATGCCACTGACTTCACATTCGAGCATTTGTAAAGCAGCATCACCAACAGTGTTTCTTGTGGCAGGGTTGTGAATTTCCTCTTTCCTGGGTTTTATTTCCTTGCAGAGTGATTGAAAAGGAAGGGAGGGAAGTGGCGAGGATGGGAAGAGGGAGGGGGGGGGGGGTGATGGGCGCGGGGAGGGGGACAAGCTGAGAGAATAATTGCACAGCTTTTAATTCTGCCCTGCTCAGCAATCTGGAGCTGCAGGGCTGTCTAGGGACAGAGAACATCATCATGATTAAACGGTTCTCACTGCAGACTTGCACGTTTACTGAATCCCAAAATTCCACATTTCTCATTCATCCCGTTCCTGATGTTGCTGCAATAAATCTCCAGGAATTGACAACATTTGCATCACAAACACCATTTTCTTTTTTTTTTACACACTGATCCATTAATATTAAATTATTTCAAGAGAGGATGTAGATTTGAATGATTAATAGCAGAATGCGCAACGCTTGCAACACCTTGGCCGCAGACATTGCCTGAGAATATTTCCCAAATCTAATGATGGAATTGCTGCTTTTCGAAAAGCCGGAAGTAAAAGTCCCCTGAATATATAGACGTCTAAATTATGTCAGAGATTGATCTGTAATCTGATATATTAATGTTCAACAGCACGCACTGCCTCATATTAACGATGAAATGATGGATCAAAGCTGGCAATGTTATTTTATGCCGTTCCATTAATTCATCTTAATTTTGAATTGATCTGCATAAAGCAACAGCAGACCAGTGATGGAATAGGCTTCAGCGAGAGAGATTGTTATTTTGCAGGTTTTACGTTGGGCCATCCATCAGCCTGACAAACAGCTATGTAAACCAGGTCACTGGGCCACTCAAAATGGGGCAGGTATGGGTTGGGGAGCTGCCAGGGAGTCTTCATCCCATGGCTACGGAGAGCCAGGATGCCCAGATCATCGCACAAACTAATCTCTCTTCCACTGACTCCATCTACACCTCACGCTGCCTCGGCAAGGCTAGCAGCCCAGAGCATCGCACAAACCAACCTCTCTTCCACTGACTCCATCCACACCTCACGCTGCCTCGGCAAGGCCAGCAGCATAATCAAGGACCAGTCGCACCCTGGTCACTCCCTCTTCTCCCCTCTCCCATCGGGCTAAAGGTACACAAGTGTGAAAACGCTCACCTCCAGATTCAGGGACAGTTTCTTCCCAGCTGTTATCAGGCAACTGAACCATCCTACCACAACTAGAGAGCAGTGCTGAACTACTATCTACCTCATTGGTGACCCTCAGACTATCCTTGATCGGACTTTGCTGGCTTTACCTTGCACTAAACGTTATTCCCTTATCATGTATCTGTACACAGTAAATGGCGCGATTGTAATCACGTATTGTCTTTCTGCCGACTGGTTAGCACGCAACAAAAGCTTTTCACTGTACCTCGGTACATGTGACAATAAACTAAACTGAACCAAGTTCTTGGACGATAGAAGTGTACTTGATGGTCAGCATGGCCACGGAGGGCAGAAGGGCCTGTTTCTGCACTGTATGACACTGGGGATTGCAGACGCATGTCTCTAGTGGGTAACATTGAACCGGTTTTAAATCTCTTTCAATTAATTTTATGCTCACTCTTTACTGATGATATTTTTATTCTTAATCTATTCAAATATTTAAATTTCCTCACAGTCACAGGGAGATTCAAATTCAAGTCAATCCACTCCCAATTCAAAGCAAAGGAACAAAGGAGAGAAGAAGGGACCCAACCCAAAACATTACCTGTCCATTCCCTACATAGATGCTGCCTGACCCGCTGAGTTCCTCCAGCACTTGGTGTTTTGGCTCAAGATTTCAACATCTGCAGTGTCTCCAATTCCTATCTAATCCAGGATGTCTCTGGTCTGGGGGGGGGGGCAATGTAATGAATGAGGGGGGCACCGAGGCAAAGCCATAGAGCTGCTGCCTCACAGCGCCAGAGACCCGGGTTCGATCCTGACTACGGGTGCTGTCTGTACAGAGTTTGTACCTTCTCCCTGTGACCTGCGTGGGTTTTCTCAGAGAACTCCGGTTTCCTCCCACACTCCAAAGACGTACAGGTTTGTAGGTTAATTGGCTTTGGTAAATTATCCCTAATGTGTGGGATAGTGCTAGTGTATGGAATGATTGCTGGTCGGCAAGGACTCCCTGTCTGAAGGGCCTGTTTCCACGCTGTCTCTCTAAAGTCTGTAGAATGCTATGCCTGCCCCGTGAATTGTGTGCCATTGTGAGGATGATGCTGGGCTTTGAAGGGCGAGAGGGTGGGGGTTGGACAGGCAAATACTTTATTTAGAGCACAGGAGGTCTACAACATCTTGAGGGGGAATGCTCACTCAGTCTTTTATCGAGGATAGGTGAATCAAAAACCTGAGGACATATGTTTAATGTGAGCGGGACAAGATTTAATACAAGCCTGAAGGACAACCTTTTCATTTAGGTACATGGAGCATCCAGAGGAGGTAGTTGAGGCAGCTACTGTAGCAACATTTAATAGACACTTGGACAGGTACATGGATAGGATAGAGGGATAATGGCCAAATGGGACTAGGGCAGGTGGGACTAGCCAAGATCTTCTTCTTGTCGTGTTGCTACACCTTTCCAAGCCACTCCATAACACAGGCTCTGACACATGGGTTGAAGACCTTGAGATCTTCTGGTTTGCAGGGCTCTGTGAGGAGGGGGCAGGTAAGTAGGTGCTCCATAGTTTGGGTTGTCTCCCCGCAGTCCATCATTGTTGTACCCCCACCTCTGCACGAGGTCTTTGCACCGTCCAACCCGTGTTCTGAGGCGATTGAGGCAGAGCGAGGCTGGCCATGTCTCCCTCACTCCCATGGTATAGTGTCAGTGTGTGGGGTTTGATTGTAGGGGTGTCACCCAAGCATCTATCCCACAGGTGTGGGCGGGGGTTATCATTCAGGGGTTGAACTGCATGTAGGAAGCTAATTCTGGATTTTAACCTCTTTGGTGCCTGGACATGTTGGAAGATGGGACAGTTTGGTTGGCATGGACAAGTAGGGCCGAAGGGCCTATTACTGTGCTGTATGGTTCTATGACAGTATCAAGAGAGCTTTGCTCTGTGTCCACTCTGTATATGTAGAGTGTGGAGGGATGTCTTTTTGTATCTAATCTGTGTCACAGTGTCTTAATCTAAAGATTGTTAAGGGCTTGGACACACTAGAGGCAGGAAACATGTTCCCGATGTTGGGGGAGTCCAGAACCAGGGGCCACACACAGTTTAAGAATAAGGGGTAAGTCATTTAGAACGGAGACGAGGAACTTTTTCTCACAGAGAGTGGTGAGTCTGTGGAATTCTCTGCCTCAGAGGGCGGTGGAGGCCGGTTCTCTGGATGCTTTCAAGAGAGAGAGCTAGATAGGGCTCTTAAAAATAGCGGAGTCAGGGGATATGGGGAGAAGGTACACAAAAATGCTGGAGAAACTCAGCGGGTGCAGCAGCATCTATGGAGCGAAGGAAATAGGTAACGTTTCGGGCCGAAACCCTTCTTCAGATATGGGGAGAAGGCAGGAACGGGGTACTGATTGGGGATGATCAGCCATGATCACATTGAATGGCGGTGCTGGCTCGAAGGGCTGAATGGCCTACCGCTGCACCTATTGTCTATTGTCTATTGTCTATTGTGTTCAAGTCAATCCACTACTGTCTATTGTCTATTGTGTTCAAGTCAAACTGTCCCTTCCTGGGACAGTTGCAGGAAGTTTGACTGTGAACCAACCTAGTCCTGTTCCTCCAGGTTGCTTTGCATGTGTAATAGCCAGTCTCGGTGATATATTATTTCAACACTAACAGGCCTTGATGCTTTGTTAAAGAGAGGCTGACCTTAAATCAGCCTCCAAAATGAAGGCTCCTGCTTAGCATGCCACAAACGCAACGCTGCTTCATTTCTATTCCAACCAAGTCCCCCCTGATTATTATGTCAAAAACGTATAAAATTGAAAATCTGATATAAATCCCAATTTCAAAATGTAAATAGAGGAGATCACATTAACCGTGGTTGGAAGAAAACTTTGATACAGTAATTCCAATCTCCTAATTCATTCGGCATCTAACTGAATAAACCCATATTCCCATTGGCTTCTAATTGAATTACAGAACACTTCTGTAGAAAGGCTCCCATTGTTTGCGGGAGCTGGGGAACACACTTCATGGATCAATGGGCCAGTGCCTACAGTCCTAAAGTGTTTAATCTCTGCCTGCACACTCACTGAGTTCCCTTAATTACACTTTTTAAAAGTGATCATTGCTGCGATAATTCTATTTCTCCTGTCCTCATTGTACAGGCAGCTCACTGTATCTTCAATCTGCTCCCAGAGTTCATTTACTGAAGATGCCTCCTGCTTCATTCAATAATTCTTTTGGCTGGGTTGTTTGCTGAAGTTCTGAGCTGCTCTGGATGTGTGGCAGAGTTGCACGTGGTAAAGGCCGAATGATGGCAGAATCCCCACAGGCTCTTCATGTGTTGCCGCCAGTCTGCATACTGGCAGATCACAACCCTTGGGAGTTAGTCACCACCAACTAGAACATCATGGTCAGTCAGATCGCGCTATAGCAAGGGGTCCCAACCTGGGCGTCAATTTACCCCCAGGGGGTCTATTCTGCACACCCAGGGGGTAAAAGTGTTGATTCTGGATTTGTACATATTTTTTTCTCATTGACTGACTGTGTTTGGTTCTGGTATACCGGTGTCTGTTGTTCATAAATAAGTGAAAATAACATTGTGATGTGCTATTAAAGTTGCCAGGGGTAAACGGGACGAAAAGGGTTGGCAACCCCTGGGCTCGAGCATGTGCAGTAAATGTGGATGAACAGAGAAACACCCAGTGGTCCAAATTCAGAGTTCCCTGAAAGTGCCAACTCAGATAGATGTGGTGGTGAATAGACTGTGGGGGAGACTAGGACCAGAGGGCACAGCCTCAGAATAACTGGACGTACCTTTAGAAAGGTTATGAGGAATTTCTTTAACCAGAGGGTGATGAATCTGTGGAATTCATTGCCACAGACGGTGGTGGAGGCCAAAATATTATCTGGCCGTCTCTAAAATGGAGACTTACTGGTTTTTGATTAGTACGGTGTCAAAGGTCAAGGGGAGAAGGCAGGAGAATGGGGTTGAGAGGGAAAGATATAATATCATTGGTAATTCGAATATCACTGAACCTTAATTGGTACAGGTGACAATAAAAGACCTTTGAAGAGCCATGATTGACTGGTGAAGTGGACTCGGTGGGCTGAATGGCCTAATTCTGCTTCTATGACTTATGAACAGATGGCAGCTTGCTTTCATAGGTCAGGGCATTGAATAAAAGAGTTGGGATATTATTTTGCAGTTGTACAAACTCTGGTCCGGACGCTCCGAGAATATTGTGTGTAGGTTTGGTCACCACACGATCGGAATGATGTGATGTTGCTAGAGAAGGAGCAAGGGGTGTTCCCTGGGTTGTCACCTGGATTAGAGGAAGCTTGTGAGGTTCATCTCAAGTAGTCACCTGGTGGACCTTCCCTGCATTGCCCCATTGCAAACACAGCCTTCCTTAAACAAAGGCCAAACCTGTACACAGTCCTCCAGGTGTGGTCTAATCAAACCCTGCACAGTTGCATCAAAACTTCCATTCTATAAATGTCAATACAGCCTGCAGTAAATGCCATTAACCTTCCTAATTATCCAGAGTCCCTGTACAGTAACATTTTGTATTCTACAACATCCCTCCCACCCCAGTCCCCTTTGTATGGCAACATGTCTTGTGGCTCATATTGCGGTGTTGCAGGAAGTACTTATACATGGAAACTGTCTTCAAGCAGGTAGTGGGATAGGGTATGGTCTGGGAAATGATCAACTGTTGATGGAAGGACTGGATACAGGTGAGACCATGACAGACTCTAGTCTAGGTAGGACCTGAAGGAAGTACATGTGATGGGCTGGAGTGGGATCTTTAATCCTCCAGTTGTTTTTGTTCACTAAACGGAAGGTGGCCACTAATGACTTGTACAAGGCCCATCACCATATTGAGGGTAATGGATAGGGGCAGGTGGACCCACGTGCAAGAGATCTCTACAGATCATCAGAAACACTAGTTGGGACTCCTAATTGGCTCCTCCGTCCCCACGCTGTCATCCTAAGCCTGACGAGTTCATTATCCGTCTCTTTGGGAAAGCAATTAGCAAAGAGATCGCCTCAGAATTTTGCTAATTTTTGAAATATTCCAATTCTTCAAAAGCTTAACTGTTGAGAGCCCAGTTAGGTGTATTATTCTCATCTCCACGTGCAAGGCACAGGCATGGAACAACTCAAAGGCTGGATCTAATCCCTCCCGACAGCAATGAGGTGCATTGCTGAAGGCTGCCATCTTGCACCTCGTAAAAACAATTGGATCAGAGCCACGCTGCAACTGCCAGCATTTACTGCTCATTGCTGACTGGCCCGGATAAGATGCTGGTCAACCCTATTCTTTCCCTCTTTCGACAAAGGAACTCATAGGGCAGAGAATGCCCAGAGTTAGAGGGAAGGGACCAGGAATAAGTGTCAAAACCAAGCTGGTGATGGAACGTGGAGCATTCACATTTGCAAGACCTTGTCCTACACGGCTGAGATTTTGGGTGTGAAAGGATGCTGTCAGAAGTCTTGTGAGGATGTGTACACTGGAGCCACAGTGCGCACTGGCTGCATGAATTAATGTTTAAGTGTGGATGGGATGCTGATCAAACCAGTTGCCTTACCTTTAGAATCATGGCATGGAAACAGGCCCTTCATCCCAACTTGCCCACACTGGCCAACAATGTCCCATCTACACTAGTCCCACCTACCTGTGTTTGGCCCAGATCCCTCTAAACCTGTCCTATCTATGTACCTGTGTATATGTTTCTAAAACATGGAGGCAGGTACTATGGCAATTACGTCCTCCAGCAGCTTGTTCCATACACCCGCTACCCTTGGGGTGGAAAAAGTTACCCCTCGGGTTCCTATTAAATCGTTCCCCCCCCCTCACCTTAAACCCATGTCCTCCAGTTCTCTATTCCTCTACTCTGGGCAAGAGACTTTGTGCATCTATCCAATCTATTCCTCTCATGATTTTGTCCACCTCAATAAGACCACCCCTCATCCTCCTGCACTCCAAGGAAGGGTGATGAGGTCAAGTTCTCAAATGTGAAGGAAGGGAAGTTATTGTCACCTTGTTGGCCTGGTTCCTGTACCTCTCCCATCGTGTACCTGTTCCTGTACCTCCCCCATCCGGTGGGCTTTTCTTGCAGGGCCAAAGGGGAAACAAAGGTAATGGCATTCCACCCACTGAGCCTGCTGCCCCACTCAATGAGATGGTCGTTAAACTGCATCTTAACACAACCTTGGTTCCACTTCCTTCAATATTCTTCCAATCCCTATTTTTTATTTTTTATTATCTGTCTCCAGCATCAGACATCCACAACCCTTCAGCATTCCAACCCTGCCCCAGAGACTAGCCATCTCTGCTGACTCAGAGGTGATAAAGGTATCTACACCGACAGCACAGGTGAATGTACCTACACCGACAGCACAGGTGAAGTTACCTACACCTACAGCACAGGTGAAGGGACCTACACCGACAGCACAGGTGAAGGGACCTCCACCGACAGCACAGGTGAAGGGACCTACACCGACAGCACAGGTGAAGTTATCTACACCTACAGCACAGGTGAAGGGACCTACACCTACAGCACAGGTGAAGTTATCTACACCTACAGCACAGGTGAAGTTATCTACACCTACAGCACAGGTGAAGTTACCTACACCTACAGCACAGGTGAAGGGACCTACACCTACAGCACAGGTGAAGGGACCTACACCGACAGCACAGGTGAAGGGACCTCCACCGACAGCACAGGTGAAGGGACCTACACCGACAGCACTGGTGAAGTTATCTACACCGACAGCACAGGTGAAGGGACCTACACCTACAGCACAGGTGAAGGGACCTACACCGACAGCACAGGTGAAGTTACCTACACCTACAGCACAGGTGAAGGGACCTACACCTACAGCACAGGTGAAGTTATCTACACCTACAGCACAGGTGAAGTTACCTACACCTACAGCACAGGTGAAGGGACCTACACCTACAGCACAGGTGAAGGGACCTACACCGACAGCACAGGTGAAGTTACCTACACCTACAGCACAGGTGAAGGGACCTACGCCTACAGCACAGGTGAAGGTATCTACACCTACAGCACAGTTTGCAACCAGGGGACTCCTTTCCCCTGAGTGTACTGCTTTAGATGAGGCAAGCTTTGCGCTGAGCATGAGGTTTAGGACAAACAGGTAATTTAGATAATAGTTTAGAAAGATTTCCAACGCTGAGAGTTTCCTTGCCACTGAATGGGCCTATTATCTGGCCTCTTGATCAAACATTCTGCATCACTGAATAATGTGATGATCAGAATACCAGATATTACCAAGCCCCTTGAGTTAAGTGTTGTCAGCACACGGCTGGGGAATGCAGAAGGATATTCCCTTTGTTAATTCCAAGTCGAATAGCCTGTGGAACATGCCGGAATACATTAAATGGCTGGTGTAGGATTGTAAATGTGATGCTCAAGCCTTGATTTTGTCACTCAGGCTGAAGTACTATAATTTTAAAAAGAGCATTTCTGCATTAATGATGGGAAACACTCCTGAAAGCTCTCACCGAGGCAGCTCTTACTTCAACAGTTCCGCCGGTAATCCCACACTTGGCTCCCTCTAAATCCCTCAATCGCTTAAATGCACCCATTACTTTCTCAGAATCACGGGGGGATAAGCAAAACAAAAACCAAGGAGGCACAGATACACTTCCTGCAGCTACATAAAGTAGTGGGTGGGGAGGGGTGGAATACCTCGACGAATATCGTCCTCCTCTCCACCTGAACCCACACGCATTGGCTTCTGCCGCACGTTGATGAGGAGATGTACAGATAGCAAAAACAGAGCATCGACC
>CM075993.1:959331-998096 GCA_038087875.1 Malacoraja senta
CCTCTGCTGGTGTGTGGGGATCCTCTGCTGGTGTGTGGGGATCCTCTGCTGGTGTGTGGGGATCCTCTGCTGGTGTGGGGGGATCCTCTGCTGGTGTGTGGGTATATCCATGAACTGGTCCTCTGCTGGGGTGTGGGGATCCTCTGCTGGTGTGTGGGGATCTTCTGCTGGTGTGTGGGGATACCCATGCACTGGTCCTCTGCTGGTGTGTGGGGATCCTCTGCTGGTGTGTGGGGATCCTCTGCTGGTGTGTGGGGATACCCATGCACTGGTCCTCTGCTGGGGTGTGGGGATCCTCTGCTGGTGTGTGGGGATCTTCTGCTGGTGTGTGGGGATACTCATGCACTGGTCCTCTGCTGGTGTGTGGGGATCCTCTGCTGGTGTGTGGGGATCCTCTGCTGGTGTGTGGGGATACCCATGCACTGGTCCTCTGCTGGGGTGTGGGGATCCTCTGCTGGTGTGTGGGGATCTTCTGCTGGTGTGTGGGGATACTCATGCACTGGTCCTCTGCTGGTGTGTGGGGATCCTCTGCTGGTGTGTGGGGATCCTCTGCTGGTGTGTGGGGATACTCATGCACTGGTCCTCTGCTGGTGTGTGGGGATCCTCTGCTGGTGTGTGGGGATCCTCTGCTGGTGTGTGGGGATACCCATGCACTGGTCCTCTGCTGGTGTGTGGGGATACCCGTGCACTCATCCTCTGCTGGGAATCCTTTCCCGGGTCAGCAACATCCCAATGGGTTTCTGACAATGTCAAGACAATTTGACGCTTTCTCTTTCTTTAGAGACACAGCCCGGAAACAGGCCATTCGGCCCACCGGGTCCGGACCGACCAGCGATCCCTGCACGCTAACACTATCCTACACACACTAGGGACAATTTACATTTATACACACAAGCCAATTAACGTACAAACCTGTTCGTCTTTGGAGTGTGGGAGGAAACCGAAGATCTCGGAGAAAACCCACGTGTTTGCGGGGTAAGGCAGCAACTCTACCGCTGCACCAGCGATCCACGGTGTGTTAGAAATACTAGTGCGTGGCTGGAGCATTCAGAACATCCACCTCCTTCAATCCGCTGGAAGAACCAAGGGACGGGTGGTGCAAGGGACGGCTGATCCATGGAAGAACTTCCTCCAACTCCAATGAAGCCGAGCAATAAACAGACAACAAAATGGTGTCCTTGTCTTTTTTGGGTCTGCTGGGTGGTCTGAGGAAGAACTCATGGTTGGAACATGTGGAGCACGAGGGCTGCAACGTTTGCCACCGACGTTCTTGAGCTGCTGTTGTTGTAGACCCATCACTCCTCCAGCTTCACAATTCACTACTCTTCAATCATTTTGTCTCACACCCATCTGCCTATCAACCCCTCCCCCCCTCACTTGTATCCGCCAATCAGTTGCCAGGCTTTGCCCTGCCCCTCCTCTCTTCCATATTTCTTCTTCTCCCTTCCCCTAACACCACAATCAGTCTGAAGAAGGGTCTCAACCTGAAACATCACCTCTCCACATCCTGCAGAGCCGCTGCCTGATTGTTGAGTGTTACGCCAGCACTTTGTGTCATTTTAATCCACCTGGTTACCCAGACACAATCCAGATGGGTTCCTTGGTCTTCTCAACCCTTTCCAGGGTTTTGAGTAAGTTGTGACTTAAAACTTTCCCTCCCCATTCCCACAGAGACCTTGCAGTTGAGCTCCAGGGCGCATTGCTCCTGCGTGAGGCACGTTGGCCAACAAACCAACATCAGGAGGCAGACGCCAGCATAACATTAAGGGGAAGCCAAGTTTTGGACCTACTGAAATGTATTGAGTTTGGCAAATTCTGACAGCATTATTGTATTTCATAAATGCAATTCAGCCTAAAGATCGATGCAAGTCAAAGATACTAACAATGAGAGAGGATTGATCCAGAGATGGTGAATTTAAAATAAGAAGCGATTGGGAAATGATGGAAAGTGTGAGGGGGCTGAATGCAGAAACAGCCAGCATAGCGGGAGATGTTTGAGTGTGCTGATACTCACATTGTTTAATCGTGCTAGAATTTAGTGGGATTTAACAATCAATTCAGACTATTGGCTGCAACCTACCCCCCATTGACGAACTGTACACTGCAAGGGCCAGGAAGCGAGCGGGTAAGATCATCTCTGACCCCTCTCACCCTGGCCACAAACTCTATGAATCACTTCCCTCTGGAAGGCGACTCCGGACTGTCAAAGCTGCCACACCCAGACATAAAAACAGTTTTTATCCACGAGTAGTAGCTCTACTCAATAACCAAAAATCTGTAGCCTGTTTTTGCTCTGGTATTTTATTTAATTCACACGTTTAATTGATAATATCTTATTATTAATGTTCAATGTTTTAGGTGTCATTCCTAACTGTCACTGTATGTCATGTTGTCACTTGCGGGCGGAGCACCAAGGCAAATTCCTTGTATGTGAATACTTGGCCAATAAACTTATTCATTCATTCACGAGGTGAAGGGAAACCATTGTCAATGTCAGGCAGAAGATTCAAATATTTGAAACGTACCACCAGATCCAGGAACAGCTTCATCCCCTCTGTTACCAGACCACTGAACCGTCCTCACATAAGCTAAGGTGCAGTCTCGATCTTCCAGCCTACCTCATTGCAGACCTTGTATTTTTTCTCTGTAACTGCAATGCTCGAATACTTTATTCTGCACTCTGCCATTTTTCCCTTTGCCATAAATAAGCACAAAGTGAAAAATACCAAAGTGCAGAATGAAGTATTAACTATATTTCACTGTATCCCAGTCCACGTGAGAATAATAAGCCAATGCCAAGAGGTAGAGGCTTTCCCACAAGAGGAATCATCGGTCCTGTCAAGATCTCTCAGCATCTTACATGCTTCAACTGGACTTCAATCTGTCCAGTCCCACGGACGTGGCACATCTCAACACAGGAATGAACTGAAGAAACAAGTTAACATATTGACTAAGTGTCACAGAGCTTTCATCTATACAGTAGCCAGCTCCCTTTTACATTGCAGTGCTGGCTGCTGGAGGAAGATTAGCTGCACATTTTATGATGCAATGCGCTTGATGTTACCACTGTTATTGATTGAGGGAGTAACGTTAGCTTGAGCACCAAGACATTGCCTGTTCATCTTGAAACAGTTGCCCTGGGATCTGCAATGTTGTCCAAACAGGCAGGCGGAGTTTAGATTTATTACTCTGGAAGATTGAAATGCCAGGCGTTAGATTCCGTCAGCATTAAAGGACCAATGTCGATCATGCGTCGGAGATATTGGACAGCTGAGCATGGGAGGAACGGTGCAGCTAACTGCAGCCAACTCCCACACAGCAAGGTTGAAGGGGGGGGGGGGGGGAGGTGGGGGGAGGACAGGGCACCAAGTTGCCTCAGATTTATTACGCTGCGTTACTGTCACTCTGTATCACAGCGCAAGGTTTCAGATCTCGTCTCCAGATGGGAATTAGTTTATTGTCACATGTACAGAGGTACAGCGTGCTAACCAGTCAGCGGAAAGACAACACATGATTACAATCTGGCCATTGGCAGTGAACAGATACAGGATAAAGAGAATAACATTTAGTGCAAGATAAAGTTCAAACAAAGATAGATCAAGGGTCTCCAATGAGGTAGATAGTAGCTCAGGACTGCTCTCTAGTTGTTGGTAGGATGGTTAAGTAGATGAGAACAGCAGAATTACAGCAATCCTTGGAGATAGGATGCTCTAACTGGAGTCAGAGTGCATGCAATTTTCTATTGAGTGCTTGGTCACTTAGTTGAAATGGTGAGCATTGCCAAATATGTAATCTAATAAACAGGCAGAGAGATTTATCACCCAGTAACAGCAGGGGTCGTTAGGGCGAGTGGCAGCCGGTATTGATTAGGAATGAAAAATGTATTGGAAAACAACTATTTGCAGAGAGAAATGCTTTAATCAGGTTGATGATGCAAATGAAATCTGGTTCTGTATCAAAGATGTTACCTTTCTGATCTCCGAATCATCCAGCACTTATTCTGCAGACACAAAGACGCCAGTATTCACCTGTAATCAACGTACCAATCACCTGGCCAGAAAAATACTTTTGTCATTACGTGGTACAAAAGTAAATGAGACCACACCTGGAGTATTGCGTACAGTTTTGGTCTCCAAATCTGAGGAAGGACATTATAGCCATAGAGGGAGTGCAGAGAAGGTTCACCAGACTGATTCCTGGGATGTCAGGACTTTCATATGAAGAAAGACTGGATAGACTTGGCTTATACTCGCTAGAATTTAGGAGATTGAGAGGGGATCTTATAGAAACGTACAAAATTCTTATGGGGTTGGACAGGCTAGATGCAGGAAGATTGATCCCGATGTTGGGGAAGTCCAGGACAAGGGGTCACAGCTTAAGGATAAGGGGGAAATCCTTTAAGACCGAGATGAGAAAAAATGTTTTCACACAGAGAGTGGTGAATCTCTGGAACTCTCTGCCACAGAGGGTAGTTGAGGTCAGTTCATTGGCTATATTTAAGAGGGAGTTAGATGTGGCCCTTGTGGCTAAAGGGATCAGGGGGTATGGAGAGAAGGCAGGTACGGGATACTGAGTTGGATGATCAGCCATGATCATATTGAATGGCGGTGCAGGCTTGAAGGGCCGAATGGCCTACTCCTGCACCTATTTTCTATGTATCTATGTATCTTTAGTAATTCATCCTCGAAATGCATAAATGATCAGGTCAGTCGACCTTTGTGGAGGGAGATAGACAAAGGACTATTCAGGCCAAGACCCTCCATCTGTTAATTTCCCTCCACACATGCTGACAGATCTGCTGAGTTCCTCAAGCAGTGTTTCCAGCATCTGCAGTTTCTTGTGTCTCCAGGTAAATTATCATTCCACCCTTCCAAAGGAAAATAGAGATGGAACTCGATGGCTCCAACAAGACTGCAGAGATAGGGTTTTAAATGGAAAACTTAGCACATCAGTGAGATATTGCAAACCATTTAATATGACAACAGCAATAAAGCACAGAGGGCTAAAACGCACAGCCGTTTCTCAACAGCAAAAGGGAAGCGGTTTCGTGGTCATAATTCCTGGAAACAGGCATTTGACAATCACAACAACCTTGCTTCTTAAATAGAGGTGAGGCATGTCGGAACAAAAATCTCTGAGCTATCTGTGTGGAGTTTCCACCACGTGCTCTGGTTTCCCCTCTCATCCCAAGAACATGCAAGCCGGGAGATTAATGGGCCGTTGTAAGTTGTCTCCAGTAGAGGAGTGTGGTAGAGTCTGGGACTATGGGGATAGTATGGGAAGACTAGTGTAAAGGGAAAATGAGTGGAGAATGGTCTGGGTGTATGTATCAGCATAGACTTAACGGGCAGAATGGCCTCATTCTATGCTATAAAGATGTATGTGATGGCGCCAGAATAGAGAATGATTTATGGAATGTCCCCTGCAGGTGAATTTCTCGAGTGGCCTGAATGGAAGTACATTGGAGATTCAATGCTAATGCATACATTGTCTTATCACGACCAGATGGACACATTCTATACCAGGTAGTCATCAATGTACTATTCCCAACACAGCTGTCCTCTCTCAAGATTATTTTTGTTCATTGATCACAGAAACCTCGTTCCGATGGGATATTTCAGACCTCATCAAAACCTTGACCCAAACATGGACCAAGAAGTGAATGCCAGAGATGTGGTGACAGTGACTGCCATGGACCTAAGGAGCCATTTGAGTGAGTGTGGTATCAATCAGCCCTGGTGAGACTGGACAGGCATCAAGGGGAAAATGGGCTGGTCGGTAGCAACTAAGATTTAAACCATAAAGTATGAACCATTGACCATGTCCAACAAGACCATGTCTAACAAGACAGAGTCTAAAGGGCCTGTCCCACTTGGGTGTCATTTACGCGTCATCATTTACGCGTCACGATGCACGACGTGATGCGTGCATGGTGCGTGGTGACGTAGGCAGTGACGGGCAGTCACGCGCGGCGTCTCAGGATTTTGGGATGTACAAAATCTTCGCGCACCATCTGCGTGAAGTGGGACAGGCCCTTAACCATCTACCCTTGGCACTCAATTGCAGGAATATTGCAGAATCGTCACCATCTCAACCACATGGGGGCCATGATTGACCAGAAACTCAACTGAACCAGTCACCTAAATACCACGGCTCAAGGCACAGGTCAGAAGTGGCTCGATGCCCGACACCCCAAATGCTTTTCATCGTCTACTAAGTACAGGTCGGGAGTGTGATGGATTAATGGCCGCAAGTGTATCGGGAAGCTCAAAGCCATCCAGGATTGGTACCCCATCGACCAAACCCAACCCTCCACCTATAACACGGACCATCTAGCAAATACATTGCGATTTCTTGTCTTGGCAACAGTTGCATCACCTCCAAACACACAAATACTGCCACCAAGTACGAGGGCATCAGATACTTGGGGACATCACCCAGTGCAAGTGGCACCCCACACAGCCAGGCCATCATGGTCTCAATCTAAATCTTGGAACGCCCTCCCCAACTGGAGAGCACGTTCTCCAGAAGGACTGTGGCGGTTCAAGGCGGCATCTCTCCGCCACCTTCTCGAGGGCAATGGAGGCTCTAGTCTTAGTGTATCCCACATAGAAATGAATGAATAGTTTAAAATAAAACATGCGGGATTACGGCCAGTTTTGGAATTTAAAATTAATCTCTCACAACTTAATGAAAACGTGTTACATATCATGGATGCAGTTGTGTTTCTCATTAGCTCGTTACTGAACATCAACCACTGCTTCTGTGAGCTGAATAGTAACAATAAGAGGCAGCAAGTCATCACAGACTCAAAGAGTTTATACTAGAAGGTGTAATGATTGTTGACAGTCCATGTATAAAAATAACTGCCAGCTTTGCAAATACAATCTAACCTCAACAGGTTGGATGGAAAAACATAACCAAATACTACTAACAAGGCTGGGATCTCAAGAGATGTTAGTCAAGGAGCCCAGTATTCTCCTGGGCCGTGTCCCACATTGCATCTTACACAAATCTGCTGCTCACATCAACTCCCACTGACAATGGACACCATCAGTGTTTGCTTGCGGGAGTTCTACAAAATTCCTCTGTGGGTCAAGGTTCAAACAGCAGCTTAAGAGGAAGTAAACAAGAGATTTCTACCACAGCAATGATTGGCATGGCTGAAATCAGATGTATTTGGAGAAATCTTCTTCTGTACCAAACCTGTCCTTGCTTAATCCACTCGAGGCTCAATGTAACAATTCACAGCACAGAATAAACAGCCAGTTCGATTCAGTCACAAGTGTATATAAATTATGTCATTCCCAAGGTGACTCCAATTTCCAAATTACTTCACCTTGACAACTGACAGATTTACACCAGAGATAGACACAAAAAGCTGGCGTAACTCAGCGGGTCAGACAGCATTTCCAGAGAAAAGGAATAGGTGACGTTTCAGGTCAAGACCCTTCTTCAGACTGAGAGACAGTAGAAAGGGAAATGAGAGATGAAGATGATGATGTAGAGATATATGGAACAAATTCATGAAAGATATGCAAAAAAGAAAGGATGATAAAGGAAACAGGCCATTGTTAGCTGTGGGCTTTGGTGAAGAGGAGTACAGGCAACGAGACTCAACAAGACGACTTTGAAGGAGGTATGATTTGGGTGGGGGAGAGGGTGGAGAGGGGGATGCATGAGTTAATTGAAGTTAGAGAAATCAATATGAATACCACTGGTGTGGTGGACCTGGCTCGGGCTCACAGTGACCAGCATGAAGTACTAACGCAGGTTGATCCACTCTGATCCACGGACTCACAACGGCAAAAACTCCAATTCAATTGTTGTTATACGGAAACCCAATGAACCAAACCCTCTCCTATTTACTTCCAATGAATAAAATTCTCAAATGGCCTCTTCTTACCCATGTGGAACGATTGGATTCTTAGCCCTGGTTTAACTGAAGCATTTCCTGTGACAGTTCACGGTGTTAAACGACACAGATCTCACAGTAAACACCAATTAGAACTACAGTGATATTTAGCACCACCTTCCCTCAAGGTTCATTTTGGACAGGGCTCCAGTATATTTTGCCAGCTTCCTACCCACCGCGATGGACAATCACCTTTACAGCTACGTTTGATCAACATCTTTTTTATTTAAACTATTTTACAGCACGCAGATATTTAAATAGCGCAGGTACTGTCAGTTTGTGTTCAAGTGGTTTTTTTTTTAAAGCACTGTTAGATGCTAAACCAATCTGCTCTGCAATAAATGCTCAGAGTTCCACATAAGCCAACAGATTTGAGCAATGGTGAGCCGGAGGGAGCAGAGAGGCACAATGGCAAGAATTAATGAGTAGATATCTCTGAATCAACAAATATTCTAAGAATATAATTAAATACATTTTATTCACAAAACTAGGATAAAGAATGGTTTCTATAAACAGAATGCATGACACAGCACTGCTGTCACAGCCAGTGTCCCTGGTTAACAATATTCAGCACTTCACACATTCAACTTATGTTACCATAATATGTATTTCACTGCTGGTAATTTGACTAAAATAACTGAACAGAAAAATAGCCTTCACTGCTGGGAATGGGGCCAGAGTTTGACTCGGGCCAGCGATGGGCATTTGTGAGGCTGCATCTCCCACCGGTTTACACCTCATCTCATCCTCCATTCTACCGTCCCGGCCCAGAGCAATATTGGATGGGACCTTGAATAGTTGCTCCGTCTAATTTCACTGTTCCCACGTCTAGTTTTTCCATCCGGATTAAGGATCCAGAAACCCACGTGCAGACGTTAGTTGCCGAGCCAGGCCCCTGCTCCTAAATTTTAATAGGAATCTGAGGGTGTCACTTTTTACACACAAAGGGTGGTGGGTGTACGGAACGAGCTGCCAGAGGAGGTAGTTGACGCCGGGACTATCCCATCATTTAAGAAGCAGTTAGACAGGCACGAGGATAGGACAGGTTTGGAGAGATATGGACCAAGCACGGGCAGGTGGGACTAGTGTAGCTGGGCCATGTTGACCAAAGGTGCAGGAGCCAGCACCACCATTCAATATGATCATGGCTGATCATCCCCAATCAGTACCCCGTTCCTACATTCTCCCCATATCCCTTGATTCCATTAGCCCGAAGAGCTAAATCAAACTCTCTCTTAAATACATCCAGTGAATCGACCTCCACTGCCTTCTGTGGGCAGAGAATTCCACAGATTCACAACTCTCTGGGTGAAAAGGTTTTTCCTCATCTCAGTCCTAACTGGCTGACCCCTTATTCTTAAACTGTGACCCCTGGTTCTGGACTCCCCCAATATCGGGAATATTTTTCCTGCATCTAGCCTGTCCAATCCGTTAAGCATTTTATATGTTTCTATAAGATCCTCCCTCATCCGTCTAAATTCCAATGAATACAAGCCCGGTCGATGCATTCTTGACGTGTTTATATTCGATCCATTCTAGATGTGCTCACAGCACTTCTTGCTCCTTTGACCAAGGGCTTTAATCAATGGAGATTCACGTTGGTAGTGAGTTTAGTTACCAGGGCTTCGGGAGAGGGAGCAGTGAAAGCTTAGCACAGAGAGATAGATGGGGCACTATGTAACACAAGCACTACAGTAAGTCACTTGGAGCGGAGAGCAGTAATCAGCAACTTACCTGCTCGAGGTGAGGGAAGATTATATATATAGTGGGAAGCCAGTGACCTTCGCTGAGCTCGTTGCTTTGGGTTTGCAGAAACGCCACCACGACAGAGCAGGAGATTCAATTGGAAAAACAGGGAATCTGACAGAAAAAGGTAGAGTCGCCACAAAAACTCCGCAGTTAGGTGGCATCCGTGGAGATGGAGCCAATGGTTCAGGTCAATGACTGGTGAAAGGACTCTGATGATGGTGACTACCCTGTACATTAACTCTGTCTCGTCTATAGTGATGTTACTTGACCCTTCTGTCCTGGTCATCCTCCATTGCCTGGGTGAGGGCAACGCAAACTGGAGGAACAGCGCCTCATATTCTGCTTGGGTAGCTCACAACCCCACAGTATAATAGTGGAAATCTCCAGTCAAAGCTTCTGACAACCTCCCTCATCTCTCCATTCTCTTTAGTTTAGTTTAGAAATACGGATACAGGCCCTTCGGCCCATCGGGTCCGCACCAGCCAGCAATCTCCGCACATTAACACTATCCTACACACACTAGGGAAAGTTTTTACATTTACACCAAGCCAATTAACCTACAAACCTGTACGTCTTTGGAGTGTGGGAGGAAACGGAAGATCTTGGAGAAAACCCACACAGGTCACGGGGAGAACGTGCAAACTCCGTACAGACAGCACCCGTAGTCAGGATCGAACCTGGGTCTCCGGCGCTGCATTCGCTGTAAGGCAGCAACTCTACCGCTGTGCCACTGTGCTGCCCGAACCACACCCCACCCTCCACTGTACCCCACCTGTCACCTCCTACATTCCTTACTGTGGCTTCACAATTCACAACTTTCTGCTCTAATCTCCCGCCTTTCTTCCAACCATCTGTCGACCAAAACCCCTGGCAGGCGTTAGCACCCTCTCATCTAGCTTTCTCTCTCCCCCCTCCCCCCAACCTTACAATGCCTGAAGAAGGATCTGGACCCAAAGCACCATCTATTCACATTCTCCACAGATGTTACCTCAACCTAAACACGTCGCATTTGGTCACAAGGAACTGCAGGTGCAAGTTTACAAACAAACAAAAAAGACCAAAAGTGCTGGAGTAACTCAGCGAGTCAGGAAGCATCTCTGGAGAACAAGGATAGCAGCTGAACTTTTGGGTCGGGTCCCTTCAGATACAAGGCGATAGAGAAATCTCAGCCAGGGAAGAGCAGAATCTTTCCTCGGGGAGGAGGGTTTACAGAGGAGACTCAACTGCGATCCTTTTCACCGATGACAATTATCATCAAATATCTTTTCACCAATATTTCTAAGCAGTTAAATTAACTATTTTTATTTCTTTAATTAACTTTTTCTTTTAATCAATTTCTTCAATTTTAAATCGCTATTAAAAATCGGGCTTTATCCAAATGATAATTACAAATTCTTCAAGTGCTTGACAGTTTCAATAAAACTTTCTTGGAACCGTAGATAGTACAACACAGTAACGGCCCTTCAGCCCATCTAGTTCTTGCCAAACGTCACGCTGATCATTTCTAATCCCATTCCCCATCTTCCCTATCCATGAGCCTGGTGTATGGTTCAAGCATCTCATGGCATTAATTCTGTACGGATGAAGCCAAGACACGTCAAGTGTCAGACAATGTTGGTGGGGTCAGTCTCTGGAGCTGAGGTCGCGATGGAATTAGACAGGAAATTACCGACATAAGTGTTCAGACCACAAGTGTAGCTGTGGGTGACTTTGACTCTAAAGATTGTTGAAACCAAACTGGCTTTGAGATACAGCATGGAAACTGGCCATTCGGCCCACCTCGTCCATGCCGACCGTCCATTACCTGTTCACACTAGTTCTATGCAATCCCAACTTTCCCATCCACTCGCGACAATGAACCCTCACATCTTTTGGGATGTGGGAAGAAACTGGAGCACCGGGAGGAAACCCACACGGTCAAGGGAGGACTTGCAAACTCCACACACACACAGCACCCAAGGTCAGGATGGAACCCGGTACTCTGTCAATGGGAGGCTCTGGTGCTGCAAGGACATGCGTTGCAAGACTGGAAACTGAGCAAGGAAAGGGGAATAATGTCCCGACACACAAGATGAGTAGAGTGACCAGAACAGGATAAATGCATCAAGATAGAGAGTGAAGAATCTGAAACTAAAGTCGTGAAACTGTGAATATATGCGATCTAAGTTGATTCCAATGGACTGGGGATCTTATTAAATGAAGGGTCTCGACCCCAAACATCACCCATTCCTTCTCTCCACAGATGCTGCCTCACACGCTGAGTTTCTCCAGCATTTTGTGTCTACCTTCGATCTTACTAAATGGGTTGACAGGCCAGAAAGGAGACATTATGTGAAAAGTACCGTCACAAATTATGTTATTAATGTTGGTGGGATCAAGGATATGGGGAGGACGGCATTGTGGCACAGCGGTAGAGTTGCTGCCTTACAGCGCTTACAGCACCAGAGACCTGGGTTCGATCCTGGCTACGGGTGCTGTCTGTATGGAGTTTGTACGTTCTCCCCGTGACCTGCGTGGGTTTTCTCCGAGATCTTCGGTTTCCTCCCACACTCCAAAGACGTACAGGTTTGTAGGTTAATTGGCTTGGTATGAATGTAAACATTGTCCCTAGTGTAGGATAGTGTTAATGTGTGGGCATTGCTGGTAGGTGCGGACTCAATGGGCCGAAGGGCCTGTTGCCGAGGTACATCTCTAAACTAAACTAATAAGATGAAAGCACTGGTACACAAAAATGCTGGAGAAACTCAGCGGGTGCAGCAGCATCTATGGAGCAAAGGAAATAGGTAACGTTTCGGGCCGAAACCCTTCTTCAGTCTGAAGAAGGGTTTCGGCCCGAAACGTTACCTATTTCCTTCGCTCCATAGATGCTGCTGCACCCGCTGAGTTTCTCCAGCATTTTTGTGTACCTTCGATTTTCCAGCATCTGCAGTTCCTTCTTTAACAAGATGAAAGCACTGATGGATGACCATCTTATCGAACAGTGAGCAGGTGGAAAGCGTTGATGACCTGCTCCTCCCACAAGCTTGTTTCTAGACTGGAGGAAAGTATGGCCTCTGAGATGAGACCTTGTAGTTTACCCTGTTCAGGAGACGTTTGTACATACTGCCAGTGATCAAATATTCCTCCTATATTCATTGGATCAGCTACCACGTTCTATCAACAGTAATCACATCTCCCATTAGTTGGAATAATTACTACTCCTTATTAATTAAAGTAATTAATACTTCTACCAACTGGATTAATTAATGCTCTTAATATTAATTTGAATTAATCTTTGTTGCATTGAGTAATTGCCATGGTACCAGAGTGGAATTTAGATCACTGCATCTTACTGATCTAATTCTACTCCAAGTATTCACAACACCAAGATATCCTAGATATTTTTTTTACATTTCGAGATACAAGCCCTTTGGCCCACAGAGTCCACACCGACCATCGATCACCCATTCACACTAATTCTATGTATCTGTGTTTAGCATCCACTCTCTACACACTAGAGACAATTTACAGAGGCCAATTAACCTTTAATTTAGTTTCCTGAACCTGTGCGGATATAAGCCCTTCGGCCCAACTTGCCCACACCGGTCAACATGCCACAGCTACACTAGTCCCACCTGCCCGCGTTTGGTCCATATCCCTCCAAACCTGTCCTATCCATGTACCAGTCTAACTGTTTCTTAAACGTTGGGATAGTCCCAGCCTCAACTACCTCCTCTGGCAGCTTGTTCCATACACCCACCACCCTTTGTGTGAAAAGGTTACCCTTCAGATTCCTATTAAATCTTTCCCCCTTCACCTTAAATCTATGTCCTCTGGTCCTCGATTCCCTTACTCTGGTCAAGAGACTCTGTCTACTCTGGGCAAGACTCTAGTTCTAGACTCCTCTACCCTGGCAATGAAACGGCAACCAACCCAATCTGCTGACTGCTGAGAGATTTATCTTTCCACAACATTGAGGCAAAGGCCAACTGAGCACGAGTGGCAGATTCATTTGTTTCCTCCGGAAACTTCTCATCCCTTTTCCCATTGGACTAGCTAGCTGCAGCATTGTGGTGTTCACAATACTAATGTGTACTAACAGGCTCAGTTCGTTTGCTAACAGGCTTATGAAGCAATCCTGTATCTCCGTTAATTGGCAGGCCTCAATTTTGTCAAGGCACTTACATGCAATGTTATCAACATTAATCTCCTCACGGGTTCTGGGGCCAGATTAATCTGTGACACTGGAGTTGTCGCTGAATCACAGAATTGTTTTTGAGGCAGGAACAATCAGTCCCTTGTGTTTATGGCAGGCTTGACTCTCTTTGTTAAACTTCCAAGAACATCCTATTATGACAACAAACATTGACCAGAAACACAAATCAGGATTCCTTTATCCCAGATGCTGCCTGACCTGCTGAGAATTCCCAATGTTCTTATGTGTAGGAAGGAACTGCAGATACCGATTTAAACAGAAGATAGACATAAAAAGCTGGGGTAACTCAGCGGGACAGGCAGCATCTCTGGAGAGAAGGAATGGGTGACGTTTCGGGTCGAGACCTTTCTCAGACTTCAGATGAAGGTAGTCAACCCTCATCACCTCCGTCCACCTATCAGTTGTGTAGGAAGGAACTGCAGATGCTGGTGTACACCGAAGATGGACACAAAATGCTGGAGTAACTCAGTGGGACAGACACACTCCTTCTCTCCAGAGATGCTGCCTGTCCCGCTGAGTTACTCCAGCATTTTGTGTCTATCCCCACGTTCTTAGTTTGTTGCTCACAATGATGACATAGGATGTCCACCTACTTCCTTTCTTTCCCCCCTTCCCCCCTCCCCCCACCCCCGAAGAGGGGTCTCGACCCGAAACATCGCCAATTCCTTCTCCCCATAGATGCTGCCTCACCCGCTGAGTTTCTCCAGCAGTTTTTTTGTCTACCGTAGGATGAAATGTTGTGACTACACACTCAGTTAGTTGGTCAGGGCAAGCGTGGACAAAGTCCCTTCTAATGGTCCGATCAAATGTGGATGATCAATGCTGAGACTTTCACTGCTGCTCAAGGGATTAGTAGCCAGTGTGTTGCCTCTTTTATTTTGTAAACCACATTATAAATGGGATGGATAACAAGCTAGAATAGACAGTGACCAATGGCAGGAGTTGTAATTGGTCATGTTTGATCACTATCTGAGGGCCATGACAATTACCTCTGCTATTTTTCATGCTGACCAATGCTGATTAATGGCTGTTACCTTTTACAATAGATTAATGGAGGAAAACTAAAAAGAGGAGATTGTACTGATATTTGCTGAAACTGTGGTGCTTAGGTAAAGGAGGTCCATTTGTAGTTATATTTGGCACCCCTAGAATGTGCAGGTAGGTATTAACTCTTTGCTTGCTGTGGCCCACAGCAACAGTCTCAACTCTGAAATAGGTGGCTTAATTTCTGGATTGTGATGGGGTGGTATTCACCGTCACTAACATTCAGGATAGCTAGCAGAAGAACTCGAGGGGAGATGAAGGCAAGTTCATTTCTTTTGAGCAGCAACGTGATCTGGATGGGACCTGGTTTTTGCAAGGGCCATCAAAGCTGATCCAAGAGGAAATGGAACAAATACTTTAAATCGGAGCAAGACTCCAGCAGCCATTATGTTTTCTTGGAAGTTGCTTTCAAGAAATTAACGGATGCTATAACCTGCCCAGCGGATACTGTCCCAGTAATCCTCATGTTGATACAGCCGCTAATAAACAGGCCAATAGCACACATCCTTGTGGAGGTTACTTACACCACAGCCTCAGAATAAAAGGACGTCCCTTTACCAATGGAGATGAGGAAGAATTTCTTTAGCCAGAGGGTGGTGAATCTGTTGCCACAGATAGCTGTGCAGTCACCATTGGGTATTTTTAAAGTGGAAAATACAGAATAGAAACATAGAAACATAGAAAATAGGTGCAGGAGTAGGCCATTCGGCCCTTCGAGCCTGCACCGCCATTCAATATGATCATGGCTGATCATCCAACTCAGTATCCTGTACCTGCCTTCTCTCCATACCCCCTGATCCCTTTAGCCACAAGGGCCACATCTAACTCCCTCTTAAATATAGCCAATGAACTGGCCTCAACTACCTTCTGTGGCAGAGAATTCCAGATTCACCACTCTCTGTGTGAAAAATGAATAGGAGAGAAGCTCCTTCCCTGCTGTTATCAGACTATTGAATGGTCCTCCCATAAGCAAGGGTGTGGTTCTGATCTTCCATCCTTCCTCATTGTTGATCTTACACTTTTTCCTGTCACTGTACCACTCTAACACTGTAACGCTATATTCTGCTTCTCGTTGAACTACCAGATGTGCTTGTCATGGGCTTGTTCAAACTCAGGTATCGTATGATTTGCCTGGATAGCATTCATCTTAGTACAGGTGACAACAATTAGATTGGATCAGATTTGTGGTGCTGTGGTCACCACGAGGAGCGTTGTGTTCAAAGCCCAGTCCAATGTCATAAGGGATAGGAGTAGAATTAGGCCATTCGGCCCATCAAGTCTACTCCACCATTCAATCACGGCTGATCTATCTCTCCCTCCTAACCACATTTTCCTGCCTTCTCCCCATAATCTCTGACACCCGTACTAATCAAGAATCTATCTATCTCTGCCTTAAACATATCCACTGACTTGGCCTCCACAGCCGTCTGTGGCAAAGGATTCCACAGATTCACCACGCGCTCAGTGTAGTCTCAGCCTAGACTGGTTACGAATGTCACCAAGGTTGGTTTCGTATCTCAACAAGTAGGTTGGAACCCACCCGCACGATACCCGTCACATTGCAGCTTTCCCCGTGTTCACCCACATGTACGTTGGCCGGTTAATTGGCCATTTAGTTTAGTTTAGAGATACAGTGCGGAAACAGGCCCTTCGGCCCACCGAGTCCACACCGACCAGCGATCCCCGCACACTAACACTATCCGACACACACTAGGGACAAGTTTACATTTATACCAAACCAATTAACCTACAAACCTGTACGTCTTTGGAGTGTGGGAGGAAACCGAAGATCTCGGAGAAAACCCACGCAGGTCACGGGGAGAACGTACAAAGTCAGGTTCAAACCGGGTCTCTGGCGTTGTAAGGAAGTAGCCCACCGCTATGCCACCGGGCTGCCTCTTCCCTACAGGTGAGTGGTGGAGCATGTAGGGCTGAGGAGTTGTTGGGAAAGGGGGAGGGGGGGGGTAACAAAATGGAGGCAGGCAGCATAGGTTTACTGGCAATGACGGTGGCCGTGGAATTGGATGGGAGTAGGGCCATTTTCAGTGCCATGACTGTGACTGATCGCAAGGACGGTGGCAGAGCAGGAGCATAGGAGTGCTTTAATTTAAATAATGAGAGTCTGATGTACCAGAGTGGTTACTGACTGTTCCATTATAATGGGTATCCTCAGGCAGTGCAGAGACCATGTATCAACATAAACTACTGGGACTGACACAACACAATATGAAGCCACCTCTTCTAAAGCCTAAATGGCAGATAGGATTGTGATAATAATTCCTTAGATTGCAGTTTTTAATAAGAGAGTTAATCAGATAAAATTGAACAGTGAAAGAGAACCAGTGAGATTGCTAAAATTCCGTTAATTATATAATAAATACTACAGAAAGTAAGAGACTTAAATTTCATTCGTAGCTAAATACATAGTCACGATTAGTAATTCATTCTGCCATTGATTATTATGTATTAATCTGTGTGTTATGGTGTTTAATGCCCTGTAAATCTGTAGCAAGTAGGAATTCCATTCTTCTGTTCCCCTGTACACAGAACAAATAAATAACGGCTTCTCTGTAACAGCGGTGAGAATTGAAAGGAAGAGGCAAAATGTGTGTCAAGGCCATCGCTCTTCACGGAAACGTGGAAGGCAGTTCTGAAACAATTCAATGCAATAAAACAAAATGAAACTTATTCAGTCTTCCTTGTGTCAGTGCCCTCAGCACTGGCAGCTGTGATTCACTGCAGCCTCCATCTACAATGACAATTCATCATCTCCAGCATCTAACGTACAAGGAGGAGAGGAGAATGTTTCAGTGTCATTGTGATGCCTGCTACAGAAGCAGCCACACGGTTCGAATAGACAATTACATCAGAACAGGCAATCATCTGACAGTTCCTCCTCCTTTGCTTCGCCAGGCCAAAGGGAATGTTTTGGTATCTACTTCATCATCACCCTTAAAACTGCAGCATCAACGTACAGGTAATCAGGTACTTAAAGCAGTTATGTATCAGTAAGTCCCCGACAGCCCCGAAGCAACGTGGTGGAAAAACAGCAGTTTGGTGAAAACACCGAGTCAGCATAAACGTCAATAACCAAATATGAGAATTTACAGGCATTAAGGCAGATTACTGTGGTAGGCCGCAGAGACAAGAGAATACTTGCATTTACACAACAACCCAAATACTGCACAGGACTTTTGAAGGCTGGTTATAGGAGTATTATAGGAAACATGGCAGCCAATTTACCCGTTCCTGCTTGGTCCTGTAAACAGCAACTCCATAAATAACAGAGACACAAGGAACTGCACATAGGGGAACCTCGAGCAACACTCTAAGTGTTGGAGGAACTCAGAGGGTCAGGCCGCCTCTGTGGAGGGAATGGACAGACAATATTTCCGTCAGGAACCTTCTTCAGACTTCAGGAGAAGATTATGAAGATCCTGACCCAATACTCCATCTATCCATTCCATCCACAGAGTTCCTCCGGCACTTTGTGTGATCAATAACCCTTGTGAGTTCAGATCATTTATCTGGGGCTGGGGGAAGCTGAGCTTTTATATATTTGCACGGCCTTTGACTTGTGATGAAACTTTGCAGAAGAAGGCTAGATGTAGGCTGGTTATAGGAGGAGGTTGTGGGAACAGCCAGCTTGCAACTGATGATTAGCTAACCCCAACTGTTCTCGGGCAAAGAGTGGTAGTCTGTTGAATGTCAAGATCTATGAGAAGCATCCTGATGGTGATCTGTACAAGAGACAACACACACATGGAATGGAATGACAAGGCAGAGTGAGATTCTTTGCCTGCATCACCAAGGTATACAAGCCAGTTGAAACAGGAGCCAAGTGGCACAGTGACACAGCGGGTAGAACAGCTGCCTCACAGCACCAGAGACCCAGGTTCAACCCTGGCCGCGGGTGCTGTCTGTGTGGAGCTTGGACGTTCTCCCTGTGACCGCGCGGGTTTTCTCCAGGTGCTCCCCCACGTGCCAGAGACGTGCGGGTTTGTGGGTTAATCGGTCTCTGTAAAGTGTCCCCTAGTGTTTATGGAGTGGATGCAAAAGTGGAATAGCATAGAACTAGTGTGAACGGATGATTGGTGTGGACTCGCTGGGCTGAAGGGCCTGTTTGACTGAGAGGAGGAAAAACATTTTCACCCAGAGAGTTGTGAATCTGTGGAATTCTCCGCCACAGAAGGCAGTGGAGGCCGATTCACTGGATGTTTTCAAGAGAGTTAGATTTAGCTCTTAGGGCTAACGGAATCAAGGGATATGGGGGGGGAAGCAGGAACAGGGTACTGATACTGGATGATTAGCCATGATCATATTGAATGACTGAAGGGCCGAATGGCCTACTCCTGTATCTATTTCCTGTGTTTCTGTTTCCATGCTGTATTTCTAAACTGAAGTAATATGAACAATGAGCTGATAAATGTCAACCTGATCCTCCCAGAGAATCTGACAGGATGATTGAGGCCATTCAGTCCATTGAAAGGACAATCAGATTAGTCCCACTACTCCGCTATCCTCAAAGCCAAATATTATTTTTCTATCTATTAATCTCCTGTTTTCACATCTCTTCCAGGCAGCGTGGCACCGACTGCAACTAGTTAAATTTAATTCATATTTAACTTTCAATTATCTGCAGAACTAGCTTAATAACGATGTTTAAATTGATTTCGTTTTTGGTATTTATTTCAATCCTTTCAGTTATGCTTATACTTAAACTGAAAATCCAATTGTTATTAAAAAGAGGCACCAGAAAGCCAATTGCAATTGCAACCTTCACAGGGCCAAAGTCTGGGGTAGTTTAACAATGAGGTGAATCTTTAAACGGACCCTTCTGTGTACAACAGGACAGAACTGCAGATGCTGGTTTAAATCGAAGATTTAGTCTGAAGAAGGGCCTCGACCCAAAAGGTCACCCATTCCTTCTCTCCAGAGATGCCGCCTGTCCGCTGAGTTACTCCAGCATTTTGTGTCTATCTTCTGAGTACAGATTTTCACTGAACCACGAAGGAGAGGATGGGGCACCCGTCATAGTCGCAGCAGGTGGCCGGAAATTCTCAACATGTTGAAAATCCAGAAAAAGGTACGACTCTTTGGATGACTACTCACCACAAGTCTCCGAAAAAAATCGCGTATGTGGGACAGGCCCTTCAGTTGAGGCAGGTATTTTAACACTTAAAAGACATTTGAAGAGGTAAATGGATAGGAAAGATTTTGAGGGATATGGACCAAATGCAGGTAAATAGGATTTGCTTAGATGGGGCATCTTGGTCAGTGAGAACAAACTGTGCTGAAGGGCCTGTTTTTGCGGTGTATCATTCTAGCAATTTCAATCTACTGCTTAAATAATTTTTACCAGCAGTTGTGAGTCTGTGGAATTCTCTGCCTCAGAGGGCGGTGGAGGCCGGTTCTCTGGATGCTTTCAAGAGAGAGCTAGATAGGGCTCTTGAAGATAGCGGAGTCAGGGGATATGGGGAGAAGGCAGGAACGGGGTACTGATTGGGGATGATCAGCCATGATCACATTGAATGGTGGTTCTGGCTCGAAGGGTTGAATGGCCTACTCCTGAACCTATTGTCTATTGTCCTCACTCCTATCCATCTCCTTATGTGGAACAACAGGTCGATATTTTACAAACTCGTACGCATGATATAGATGTTGTTCATGTGATATTTAGTTGTCTGTTTTGACACAAGCATCAAGCTTGTTTCCATTATATTGCTTGAGGGTGAAGGAGGAACTTCACAGGCAGGTGGTGATGTGGCTACTCACCAATGCTGGGTTGTGGATGGTGGCCTCTAGAAGTTGTAGCAATCTGCTCGTCCATCCCGATCAATGATGCCACATTGAGACCCGCTCCTCCCTCAAGGCCCTTCATTCATTGGAGATAGAGCTGTAAGATGCAGCAACAATAGCCACAGATAAAAGATACAATGGTAGAATCAGAGCTTAATGGGATACCTGCAGTCACTAAACTAATATCTGCGAGCATTTATTACCCAACTATTAACTATTCACACTATTGCCAATGCTAATTGGCCGATTATGTGCATTTAAAATCCCATTATTCACTATGCTAGACTGCTGGCTTTGATCTGGCTTAAACTGCCCTTTTGTTGCATAAATTGAACAAACTGTTCTTCCTCAACATCTTCAGAGTAACCCTGATAAGGGTTCTGTCGCTGAAGAGCATGTGAATTGATTAGTACGGGTGGCAGAAGTTATGGGGAGAAGGCAGGAGCATTGGGTTAGGAGGGAGAGATAGATCAGCCATGATTGAATGGTGTAGATGATGGGCCGAATGGCCTAATTCTATTACTATCACATATGATCTTATGAAGCAGCCTATCACCGTCTCAGTGTAACCCCACACACACACACACACACACACACACACACACAAAGATCACCTGGGGAACACACAGGTGACACCAACATCTATGCAGCAACAAAGGCAAAGTCAGAGCTGAGTAGCAGAGAGTCAATGGAGAGACAAGGCCCACGGCTGGCAGGTTGGGAAGTGGGGTTCAGACCAAGACTAGGTCAGTCAGCCACAATCTTATTGAATGGTGGGGGCCACGTGACCTGTAGCCCACCCCCATCACTTACAATACACTACGATGGAACCTTCTTTATCCCAGGTCTGCCAACAGTCTTAAAAACACAAGATACATGAGTGGAAGATCCAGGATTGGGGATGTGCAAAGATTGGGGAGGGGGGTTCTGTTCTTCTGTGTTGATCCACATTCATCATCTCAACCGAGTAATGAATGCTTAGAAAAGAGGGCTGTTGTGCGGAGATACTCAACGAAACGTCACTGTAAACCCTTGTCAGGAAAATACCACGACTGAAGGAAGGAACTGCAGATGCTGGTTTACACCGACGATAAACACAAAGTGCTGGAGTAACTCAGCGGGACAGGCAGCTTCTCTGGAGAGAAGGAATGCGTGATGTTTCGGGTCGAGACCCACCAGGGATAGGGACGGGTCATGACTGGCACAGCGGGCAGCATTCTTGCCCCCGACCCCTGCCTGTGAACACAATTCCTGGCCGGCACTCAAGAAACGTAGCAACTTTTGAACAAGACGTCAGACCGAGGTTCCATTCTCTCAGATGAATAAAAGGTCTAGGAGATTATCTCCAGAGCAGTAATTCTCCCTGGTGTCTGAACCAAAACTGCTCAATAAAGCAGTTATCTGCCCATTAACACACTGGTCTTTGCAGGCGCTTGTCATCAGTAAATTGCTGCAATACTGCCCTACATAATAGCAGTTATGTTTCGAGAAGTAGTTAAGTGTTTTTAAGAATATTAAGTGATTCAAGATGACTCAAGGTCATGAAAGGTGACATTTAACTGTAACATGTTATTACCTTCCCGACACCACAATCACAGTTAATGGCAGGAACTCAAACTCTGCGATTTCCCCTCTGTCTGGCCAAAGCAGCTTGTCTTTGACCAGGTATGCTGCCTTCCTGGTGCCAGGATCCAGGATGTCACGGACAGAGTGCAGAAAATCCTCAAGGGTGAAGGTGAACATCCGGAAGTGGTAGTGCATGTCGGCACAAACGATGTCGGAAAGAAGGGGATGAATATTCTGCAGAGTGACTTTAGAGAGCTCGGAAAAATGCTGAAAAGCAGGACCTCCAGGGTTGTTATCTCCGGTTTGCTTCCAGTTCCTCGTGCTGGCGAGAGCAGGAACAGGGAGATACGGGACCTGAACGTGTGGCTGAGGAACTGGTGCACGGGGCAGGGATTTAGATTCTTAGATCACTGGGATCTGTTTTGGGGTAAGGGGGAACTGTACAAAAGGGACGGATTGCATCTTAACAGGTGTGGGACCAGCATTCTGGCAGGCAGGTTTGCCACTGCTACACGGGTGGTTTTAAACTGAATAAGGGGGGTGGGGTGTCGAATGGGATAGTGGAGGATGGAGTTAAAGGGAAAGGGTTTCTTAAATGTGTGAGCATAGAGACAGAGGGGTGTAAAATGAGGGTAGAAGCAATACGTAGCAAGGTGAAAAGTAAAAGTGGCAGGCAGACAAAACCAGGGCAAAAATCAAAAAGGGCCACTTTTCAACATAATTGTATAAGGGGTAAGAGTGTTGTAAAAACAAGCCTGAAGGCTTTGTGTCTCAATGCAAGGAGCATTCGTAATAAGGTGGATGAGTTGAATGTGCAGATAGCTATTAATGACTGTGATATAGTTGGGATCACGGAGACATGGCTCCAGGGTGACCAAGGCTGGGAGCTGAACATCCAGGGATATTCAATATTCAGGAGGGATAGACAGAAAGGGAAAGGAGGTGGGGTAGCGTTGCTGGTTAGAGAGCAGATTAACGCAATGGAAAGGAAGGACATTAGTTTCGAGGATGTGAAATCGATATGGGTAGAGCTGCGAAACACTAAGGGGCAGAAAACGCTGGTGGGTGTTGTGTACAGGCCACCTAACAGTAGTAGTGAAGTTGGGGATGGTATCAAACAGAAAATTAGAAATGCGTGCAACAAAGGCAAAACAGTTATAATGGGTGACTTCAATCTACATATAGATTGGGTGAATCAAATTGGCAGGGGTGCTGAGGAAGAGGATTTCTTGGAATGTATGCGGGATAGTTATCTAAACCAACATGTAGAGGAACCAACGAGAGAGCAGGCTATTTTAGACTGGGTATTGAGTAATGAGGAAGGGTTAGTTAGCAGTCTTGTTGTGCATGCCCCCTTGGGCAAGAGTGACCATAATATGGTTGAGTTCTTCATTAGGATGGAGAGTGACATTGTTAATTCAGAAACAATGGTTCTGAACTTAAAGAAAGTTAACTTTGAGGGTATGAGACGTGAATTGGCCAAGATTGACTGGCAATTAATTCTAAAAGGGTTGACGGTGTATATGCAATGGAAGACATTTAAAGACTGCATGGATGAACTACAAAAATTGTTCATCCCAGTTTGGCAAAAGAATAAATCAGGGAAGGTAGTGCATCCGTGGATAACAAGGGAAATCAGGGATGGTATCAAAGCGAAGGATGATGCGTACAAATTAGCCAGAAAAAGCAGCATACCGGAGGACTAGGAGAAATTCAGAGACCAGCAGAGGAGGACAAAGGGCTTAATTAGGAAAGGAAAAATAGATTATGAAAGAAAACTGGCAGGGAACATAAAAACTGACTGCAAAAGCTTTTATAGATATGTGAAAAGAAAGAGATTAGTTAAAACAAATGTAGGTCCCTTGCAGTCAGAAACAGGTGAGTTGATCATGGGGAACAAGGATATGGCGGACCAATTGAATAACTACTTTGGTTCCGTCTTCACTAAGGAAGACATAAATAATCTGCCGGAAATAGCAGGGGACCGCGGGTCAAAGGAGTTGGAGGAATTGAGTGAAATCCAGGTTAGTCGGGAAGTGGTGTTGGGTAAATTGAATGGATTAAAGGCCGATAAATCCCCAGGGCCAGATAGGCTGCATCCCAGAGTACTTAAGGAAGTAGCTCCAGAAATAGTGGATGCATTAGTAATAATCTTTCAAAACTCTTCAGATTCTGGAGTAGTTCCTGAGGATTGGAGGGTAGCAAACGTAACCCCACTTTTTAAGAAGGGATGGAGAGAGAAAACGGGGAATTACAGATCAGTTAGTCTAACATCGGTAGTGGGGAAACTGCTAGAGTCAGTTATTAAAGATGGGATAGCAGCACATTTGGAAAGTGGTGAAATCATTGGACAAAGTCAGCATGGATTTACGAAAGGTAAATCGTGTCTGACGAATCTTATAGAATTTTTCGAGGATGTAACTAGTAGCGTGGATAGGGGAGAACCAGTGGATGTGGTGTATCTGGACTTCCAGAAGGCTTTCGACAAGGTCCCACATAAGAGATTAGGATACAAACTTAAATCACATGGCATTGGGGGTTCAGTATTGATGTGGATAGAGAATTGGCTGGCAAACAGGAAGCAAAGAGTAGGAGTAAACGGGTCCTTTTCACAATGGCAGGCAGTGACTAGTGGGGTACCGCAAGGCTCAGTGCTGGGACCCCAGCTATTTACAATATATATTAATGAACTGGATGAGGGAATTGAAGGCAATATCTCCAAGTTTGCGGATGACACTAAGCTGGGGGGCAGTGTTAGCTGTGAGGAGGATGCTAGGAGACTGCAAGGTGACTTGGATAGGCTGGGTGAGTGGGCAAATGTTTGGCAGATGCAGTATAATGTGGATAAATGTGAGGTTATCCATTTTGGTGGCAAAAACAGGAAAGCAGACTATTATCTAAATGGTGGCCGACTAGGAAAAGGGGAGATGCAGCGAGACCTGGGTGTCATGGTACACCAGTCATTGAAAGTAGGCATGCAGGTGCAGCAGGCAGTGAAGAAAGCGAATGGTATGTTAGCTTTCATAGCAAAAGGATTTGAGTATAGGAGCAGGGAGGTTCTACTGCAGTTGTACAGGGTCTTGGTGAGACCACACCTGGAGTATTGCGTACAGTTTTGGTCTCCAAATCTGAGGAAGGACATTATTGCCATAGAGGGAGTGCTGTTGTTGGGGAAGTCCAGGACAAGGGGTCACAGCTTAAGGATAAGGGGGAAATCCTTTAAAACCGAGATGAGAAGAACTTTTTTCACACAGAGAGTGGTGAATCTCTGGAACTCTCTGCCCAGAGGGTAGTCGAGGCCAGTTCATTGGCTATATTTAAGAGGGAGTTAGATGTGGCCCTTGTGGCTAAAGGGATCAGAGGGTATGGAGAGAAGGCAGGTACGGGATACTGAGTTGGATGATCAGCCATGATCATATTGAATGGCGGTGCAGGCTCGAAGGGCCGAATGGCCTACTCATGCACCTAATTTCTATGTTTCTCTGTTGCTGAAGGACTACAGGAATATTTAAGAAACAACTGCAGATGCTGGAAAAATTGAAGGTAGACAAAAATGCTGGAGAAACTCAGCGGGTGGGGCAGCATCTGTGGAGCCGAAACGTCATGTATTCCTTCGCTCCATAGATGCTGCCTCACCCGCTGAGTTTCTCCAACATTTTTGTCCACAGGAATATTTAGTTTTGTTTAGAAATACAGCATGGACACAGGCCCTTCGGCCCACCAAGTCCATGCTGACCATCGATCACCCATTCACACTAGTTTTATGCTCTCCCACTTTCCATAGCCAGACAGGGCAAACGTCTGGACAAATACTGAATCACATGGTGCAACCAATGCAAACGTCCACAGTAGATCATAGTTGCTCTAGTACGATGGATAGTGGTTAGTGTTGTGCAGTGTTCAAGACCCTGATGGTGGTTTGGTAGAAGCTGTTCTTGAACCTGGAGGTCACAGTAGTTTTATTTTATCCCTCTTCCTCAGACACTTGCTACACACAAGGGGCAATTTATAGAGGACCGATTAACCTCTAAACCTGCACGCCTTTGGGATGTGGGAGGAAACCGGAGTAAACCTAGACATGAAGAGTGTGCAAACTCCACACAGACAGCACCCGAGCTCAGGATGTAACCTGGATCTCTGGTGCTGTGAGTCAGCAGTTGTACTGTGCCACCCTACATCTCTTCCAGAAAGCTGTAACCGTTTCTCGAGCTGGGATGGGTGAAGGTTGGAGAACACGAGGGATTTCTTCTTTACCAAAAGAAGGCAAAAAGAAGATAAATGATACACCAGGTACCTCACCTTCTTTAATATGGGAAACTTTTAAAGCATTTATTAGAGGAATTATAATTTCATATGAAATTTTTCAAAATAAGAAGAATAAAACTGAACAGATGCTGTTAGAACAAGAAATAAGACAGTTAGAGTTAGATAATGCTAAAGATCCCACTATAGATAAACATAATAAGATAATACTACTGAAATTTAAACTTAACCGAATTCTCTCGGCAAGAGTAATAAGATTATTCCAAATTACAAAACAGGAACATTTTGAGTTTGGTGACAAACCACATAAGCTGTTGGCGCGTCAATTGAAAAAACAGGAAAAGGAAAATACTATAAATAAAATTAAATCTGAGAATGGTGAATTACTAACACTACCTAAAGATATCAATAAAAGATTTGTTCAATTTTATCAGAATTTATACACATCAAAAACCAAAACAGAAGATAGTAAAATTACAAATTTTTTAGATAAATGTAATCTACCAAAACTTGACCTTTTGGAACAAGAAGAACCAGGAGCGCAAATTACAATCGAAGAAATAGGTGAAACAATAAAATTGCTGAAAAATGGTAAGACACCGGGACCAGATGGTTTTAGTAATGAATTTTATAAAAAGTTTCATGAGATAACGACCCCCTATCTATTTAATTTATATACTCACGTTTTTAAAGAAAATAAATTACCTGAAACATTAGCAGAATCAACTATTACGCTTATTCCAAAGAAAGATAAAGATCTAGAGGAACCGGGTTCATATAGAGCTATATCACTTCTAAATACCGACCAGAAAATTCTAGCAAAGACCTTAGCTAGAAGACTAAGCAAATATATTAGTAAATTGATAAACCCTGATCAAACGGGGTTTATACCCAAAAGATATTCATTTAATAATTTGAGACGCCTGTTTAATATAATGTACTCACATAAAAAGGAAGAAAAAGACTTAGCAATTAGTTCTTTGGACGCAGAGAAAGCATTTGATCAGGTAGAATGGCAGTATTTATACATAGTATTACAAAAATTTAATATGGGAGAGAATTTTATTGCATGGGTGAAATTATTATATGATAAACCGATGGCAAGAATATTAACCAACAGCATGTTATCTCAAAAATTTCAATTATCAAGGGGTAATAGGCAGGGATGTGCTTTATCACCCCTGCTATTTGCCCTTATGATAGAACCTCTGGCTGAAAGTATAAGAAGCCATCCGAATATTCAGGGTTATAATACTAGGGACTCAAATAATAAAATTTCATTGTATGCAGACGATATTTTGTTATATATAACAAATTCACAAATGAGTATACCAAATTTATTAAATTTAATAGAGGAATTTGGGTCCTTTTCAGGATATAGAATAAATTGGAACAAAAGTGAAATTATGACGTTAAAACCTCAAGAATCCATACACTTATTGAAATTCCCCTTTAAAATAGCAACAGAAAAATTCAAATATCTGGGTATACAGATTACTAGAAAACATAAAGCTTTATTCAACGCTAATTTTATACCCTTAATAAATAAACTTAATATAATGATAAAATTTTGGAAAACACTCCCTTTATCATTAATAGGCAGAATAAATGCTATTAAAATGAGCTTCTTACCACAGTTATTATACTTATTTCAATCTATACCAGTATATGTACCAAAATATTTCTTCTCTAAACTGAATGCTAATATTACTAATTTTGTTTGGGATTACAAATCACATAGAATTAAAAAAGAACACTTATGTAAACCAAAAGATGTCGGGGGACTTTCACTCCCTAATTTTCTGTATTACTATTGGGCAATACATATTAAGAATATAATTTACTGGTTGGATAGTTCAACTCAACAGACAGAATGGATAAAAATGGAGAAAGAGGATTGTTATCCTTGTAATATAGGAACAATCCTCTTCTCCCCGAAAAAAATGAACAATACAATATATAAGAAAAACCCAATTATACAAGATACAATAAGAATATGGAAACAAATAAAACTATCCTTAAAATTAAGAAACCTATCATTGTTAACACCGATAGCGAATAATCCTTTATTTAAACCATCTATGATGGATAAAATATATAATCAATGGGAAAGTTTAGGAATTAAAAGGATCGGGGATATGTATGAAATGGGAGATTTATTATCATTTCAACAATTACAATTAAAATTTTAACTGAAAAACACTCATTATTTTAAATATTTTCAGATTTGTAATTTTTTGAAATACATACAGGGATATCAAAAAATAACTCCTGATTTACTAGAAGAAGTAATGAATATAAAAGCTGATACACAAAAATTAATAGCATATTTATATAATAGTATCTTAAATATAGATTTACCTGTGACCGAGGTAATTAGAGAAGAGTGGGAACGGGAATTATTGATAAAAATTACGAAGGCTACATGGGAAAAGTATTTGACATACATTCACAAGTGTTCGATTAACGCAAGACATAATCTAATCCAATTTAAAATTTTACATAGATTATATTACTCAAAAACAAGATTAAATAAATTTTATCCAAATATATCGCCCATTTGCGATAAATGTTTAATCCAAGAAGCAACTATAACACACTCTTTTGTTTCTTGTATAAAACTTCATGGATTTTGGAGTGATATTTTCGAAATATTTACAAAATTATTTAAGACAAAAATGGAACCCAATAATGAATTGATTATATTTGGGGTAATGGAAGACGGGAACAAATTGAGCTCATCTCAAAAGTCAATTTTTAATTATGGTTTAATAATAGCAAAAAAATTAATATTGAAATTTTGGAAAAATACACCAATACCAACGCTCAAAATGTGGATTGCAAGTATGTTGGATACCGCACATCTTGAGGAAATGCGATTCCTCCTAATAGATAAATTTGACCAATTCATAACGAGTTGGTCTCCATTTGTCGTCTTTTTGGAAACGTATGGTGCAAAACAGGTGTAAAAGCTAATCCGTGACTGCGGATGGTCAAGATTATAAATGATCTCCTTCTATTTTCTTTTCTTCTTTTCTTTTCATTTATTCTCTTTCTTCTATTTTCTATGTCTCAACTTTCTTATTTCATTCTTTATTTTTCTTTTTCACACACTATATATCTCACATTTTTCTATTTTTCATTATCTAACTTTTTTCTTTTTCTTCTTTATTTCAAAAATTTTTTTAAATAAGAAGCTGTACATAAAAGGTATTATGAAAATATGATTGTATACAATTGTACTTACTTCTAATAAAATAAAAATATTAAAAAAAAAAAAAAAAAAGAAGGCAAGTTTGGTGGCGCAGCGGTAGAGTTGCTGCCTTACAGCGCTTACAGCGCCAGAGACCCGGGTTCGATCCCGACTACGGGTGCTGTCTGTATGGAGTTTGCATGCTCTCTCCGTGACCTGCGTGGCTTTTCTCCGAGATCTTCGGTTTCCTCCCACACTCCAAAGACGTACGGGTTTGTAGGTTAAATGACTTGGTATAAATATAAAATTGTCCCGAGTGTATGTCGGGGATCGCTGGTCGGCGCGGACCCGGTGGGCTGCAGGGCCTGTTTCCACGCTGTATCTCTAAACTAAACTAAATTATTGTGCCTAGTTCAAGGTATGGGTTGGTTTTAGACTCCTGGATTGGATTTACTTGCCTTTGGTCTAGGTCAGACACATCTCCACATTCTTTGCTTCAATTAGTTGGGCTTTACTCTCTCTGCCTGGTTTTGTTTCTCCAGCAAGGTTATTATGTAAGGTTTTTACAGACAGGTTAGGATGGACAAATCAATGCTTTTTTCCACTCTATCATTTACCATTTCATATCCAGTCTGTTTCTGGAGATTCTGCTTCACATCCAACTGTAAATTTCACCACAAACACAGGGACACGACATCAAACAGCACATGTATCACCAGACCACACAGTAACAATGAACTTTGACTGGATCATACCCCACTTGTCCCAGCCCTGGGAGTGAGTGTCTGATGAAACATCACTCTTCATTTACCCTTTTCTTCAAACTCTTCCTCTCCACCTCTGGTAAAAGCTGTGGGAAAAGAGTCCATGTCCCAGTTGCACGCCCACCTCTCCCTCTCCCCGAGCCCCACCTGCAACTGTTCTGTACACTGATTGCACGCAGGTGTCTCTGATTGATCAGCGGCTGGTGCTGTCCTTGCCCGGGGTGGCCCAGGACAGTGAGGACACAGCTTCTTGCCCTCACGCAGCTGGGCAGCATGACCACGAGGGAGATTCAAGAGTGTTTCATTGTCTTATGCATCACCAATGGAAATATTGCATTCCTCCTTGCTGCAGCCTTACAGGTGCATTGACATAATAAAACACAGATAAATATGTAACAATAAATAATACATGAATAATATGGGTGATAGCCCGTAGCCAAACGCGGCAAATGTCTGGGCAAATACTGAATTACGTAGAGCAACTAATGCAAATGTCCACAGTAGATCATAGTTGCTGAAGTAGGATAGTGGTTAGTGTTGTGCAGTGTTCAAGAGACTGATGGTTGTTGGGAAGAAGCTGTTCTTCAACCTGGAGGTCACAGTTTTCAGGCCCCTGTACCTTCTTCCCGATGGTAGCAGTGAGATGGGAGAGTGGCCAGGGTGGTGTGGGTCTCTGGTGATGCTGGCTGCCTTTTTGAGGCAGCGACTCGTGTAGATCCCTTACGATGGTGGGGAGGTCAGTACCTGTGATGGACTGAGCAAGAGCCTGGAGTAACTCAGCGGGTCAGGCAGCATCTCTGGAGAGAAGGAATGAGTGACGTTTTGGGTCGAGACTCGGAGGGAAGGGTCTCGACCCGACACGTCACCCATTCCTTCTCTCCAGAGATGTTATCCGTTCCGCTGAATTACTCCAGCATCTTGTGTCTATGGACTGAGCAATCTCTACCACTATTGGCAAAATCCTTGATGCCCTGTATTCATTTTTGTAATATTTGATCCATTCCGTGGGAGACAGGGCAGTGTGGAAAGGGAGATTGTCTTTGTACAAGCACATGCGGCCCTGCCCTAGGAATGAGACAGTGAGACAGTGAAGAGGGAACTTTGTTCTGTGTCTAATCAGCTCAGGAAGGGACAATGTTCTATCCTTTAGCATTAACTTCCTATCTTTGATGATGAATGCACAACGGCACGAAAAATGAAAGAAGATGGAACAATATCACATCCCGATGAATAAAGTCTCTGGCCCCCCTGCCTCCTCCGACTACAATCTATTATTATTTACTCTCTAATAAACATTTGAACTAACCAGGGAGATGATATTGAACAACTGTGGGAAGAATGTTTCCCAGTTCTGCACAGCCTGAATCATTAAAATCCGCTCTTAATAAAAACTCAATTCTATTCCGTTCTGTTGAGTTGGGTAAAACTAGATGGCCAATGTATTTGGCCAATCTCATCCGTCTGCGACAGAATGAATGAAGGAGGTGGCCCTGGGCTAACACGGCAATTTGTAAACCGCTTTCCTTGTCGCCAGATTGACAAATAGTTCGGCCCATCAAATTGTCATTTCCAACTCGAGACGTCACAGAATTCCTTTTCTTTGCACCAAATGTAGATGGACATCATGACTCTGCGGCAAGATGACTCAAGTAAAATCCCCGCACCTGTGGATATTGAAATGTTCCTCTTATTTTACATCACAACAGGTTTATTTGTTCTGAGCAAGGTGGGAGGCTGCACATGTCTAAGTCTGGAGCTGTACGTGTAAATTTTCCATGCTGCTTTGTTCCTCTGGCTGTGTCTTTCTCTCTGAGTCCTCCTCTCTCTCTCTGGGTCTCCACACGCTCCTGCTGGTATTTCTTCCTGGGTTCTGCGTGTCTTTTTGTGCATCCATCAACCAGTCAGTGTTGTCATCATCTCCATGCTGACAGTTATGTCTTTACCAGTTTGAGTACCTGTTAACGTCACTGCCTGTGTCTCCAGCCATCTGTGTGAATCCATGTCTCTGCCTGCCCCTGTTCCCGCACATCTTTATTCTCCCATTAACATTACTTTGTGTGTTATTACAACCAAAGAGATATTTTTTCTGATTATGTCCCAGTCAGTCTGTGAGTCTCTGGAGTAAATCTAGTTCTCTGCGTCACTCTCTTTATTTGTCTCTGTGCCACATGTCAGCCTTGGGGTTGCTGAGGATATTTGTGGGTGTGTTAATGTGCATGTACGTCCATGGGCTAATAGGCACAGGGGACACTGCACTGTGAACAACACCCTTGTAACATGCCAACAAATCCTGCCTCTTGCCAGCTTCACTTCCCTCACTGGTCAAGGGGAGAATTCACCACCTCACAACGGATATGGTCAACCACTCACTCATGCATTGCTGATACATGCTGGCAGGCCACCACAGGCCAGGTGGTGGTGGGGGGGGGGGGTGGTGGGGGGGTGGTGGGGGTGGGGGGTTAAGCAGGTTCCTTTGTCGTGGGCAATGTCAAACCTCTAGAGGGTTGTTGAATTTGTAATTATCCAAAGAAGTGGAGAATGTCAACCAGCATTTTGTCTGTGATGGACAAGGTCCAGTAACCCCTTAAGTAAACCTTGTTTTCCCTCCATCCCTCCATCCCTCCATCCCTCCCCCTTCCCAGTTCTACATTATCCCACTGACCCATCCACACCCTACACACTAGGAACAATTTACAGAGGGCCAATTAACCGACGTCTTTGGGATGTGGGAGGAAGCCGGAGCACACGGAGGAAACCCACTCGGTCACACGGAGAACGTGCAAACTCCACGCAGATAGCACCTGAGGTCAGAATCGAACCTGGATCTCTGGTGCTGTGAGGCAGTGGCTTTACCAGCTGCGCCATTGTGCACCGTTAGTTATGAAGTGCAATTTACTATCTCAGAGGACGGCGAGTGTTTTGAACTCTTCTTAAAGAGGCAATGAATATTGTTAAGGTGGAGGCAGGTAGAAACTCGATAAGCAAGGAGGGTGTATTTGGGGAGAGGGATGGGTCTTTGGCAGCCATGCAGAGTTCAGGTTACAGTCATGCAGTCATGGAGTCGTGCAGCACAGGAACAGGCCCTTCAGCCCATCGTGAGAGCCGGGTTTGATCCCATATAACCATATAACCATATAACCATAACAGCACGGAAACAGGCCATCTCGGCCCTTCAAGTCCGTGCCGAACATTATTTTTTATTATTATTATTATGTTTTTTTAATTTAAAATAAAATACTTCCCCCTAGTCCCATCTACCTGCACTCAGACCATAACCCTCCATTCCTTTCCCGTCCATATACCCATCCAATCTATTTTTAAAGGATAACATCGAACCTGCCTCCACCACTTCCACTGGAAGCTCATTCCACACAGCTACCACTCTCTGAGTAAAGAAGTTCCCCCTAATGTTCCCCCTAAACTTCTGTCCCTTAATTCTCAAGTCATGTCCCCTTGTTTGAATCTTCCCTACTCTCAATGGGAAAAGCTTATCCACGTCCACTCTGTCTAACCCGCTCATAATTTTAAAGACCTCTATCAAGTCCCCTCTTAACCTTCTGCGCTCCAAAGAATAAAGCCCTAACTTGTTCAACCTTTCTCTGTAACTTAGTTGCTGAAACCCAGGCAACATTCTAGTAAATCTCCTCTGTACTCTCTCTATTTTGTTGACATCCTTCCTATAATTAGGCGACCAAAATTGTACTCCATACTCCAGAATTGGCTTCACCAATGCCTTGTACAATTTTAACATTACATCCCAACTTCTATATTCAATGCTCTGATTTATAAAGGCCAGCACACCAAAAGCTTTCTTTACCACCCTATCTACATGAGATTCCACCAAGTGCTGTCTGTATGGGTGTGACACATACCCACGGAGGGTGGGGGCTGATCAGGCACTGCAGGCCTCGTTGTATCTGGGTAAACATCTAGTCAGAGAGAGAACTGGCAGACCACACCACAGCTAAACAGTCAGCTTAATGTTCCACTCCACGACTGAACTCAAAATTAATATGTGAGTAAATACTTCTGAAATCCATTGGAAAACATATTTTTGTGCTCAGCCAGCTGAGATATGATAGTGCTGGAAACAGAACATTGTCATTCATTCACCCAGAATCAACATTAAACACTCCGCGTACAACATAGCCTGGCTTCATGGCTCCGCTCTGGCAGTAATCTGGGGAGTCATTCCCTGAGCACACACACCCACGTCTCCGTCTCCGCCTTCTGTCCTCTCTCACGAGGAGAGTGGTCATTGTGATCCAGGCCCATCAGCATTTTCGAACCAAAAGCAAATGGCTGGAGGAGTGATTGTAAGGGGAGGGGGTGGTGTAGGGGGGGGGGGGAGCTGGAAAAGAGAGATGGGCAGGACAAAGCTGAGCAGGGAATAGGTAACTGACCCAACTGTACTCACCTATTGCCTAAGACAGACACAAAGAACTCAGCGGGACAGGCAGCATCTCTGGAGAGAAGGAATGGGTGACGTTTCGGGTCGAGACCCTTCTGCCCTGCCCCTCTTATCTTCCAGCAGCCTTTCCTCATCCCACAACTTATCTTAAGAAGGGTCCCGGCCCCAAACCGCTCCTATCCATGTGCTCCAGAAATGCTACCTGACCCTCTGAGTTACTCCAGCACTCTGCGCTTTTTTGTGTGTGTGTCTGCAGTTCCTTGTTTCTACTGCTGGAGGAACTCAGCGGGTCAGGCAGCATCTGTGGAGGGAAATGGGCAGAGGATGCCTTCTTCAGGCTGATGCTCCATTAGACTGAAGAAGGGTTCCAACCTTAAATAATATCTGCCTGACCCGCTGAGTTCCTCCAGCAGTTTGCTTTTTGTTGAAGATTCGCTATCAGTGCTTCAGTGCCTCTCTGTGTAAGACCCAGCCTGCGGTGGGCAGTGGAGGATACACATTATCTCCTGCTCCTCACTCTCTTCCAAAGGCAATTATTTTCCTGTTTAAATAATATTTACTGCAGCTGCAATATAAATATTCACAGTGCATATTTTTTAAATTAGTCTGCGTGAGCTGTTTGTTCATTGCTGTGGGTAAACAAACTCCCTGCAATCACCAGGAGTACCGAGACAGTCAGGCCAAAGATGATCTCAGGGGCCATTTATTTTACACAGAGTGGTTGATATCTGGGACATGTTGCAGAGCGGGTGTAGGAAGGAACTGCAGATGCTGGTTTAAATCGAAGACAGACATAAAATGCTGGAGTAACTCAGCGGGACAGGCAGCATCTCTGGAGAGAAGGGATGGGTGACGTTTCAGGTCGAGACCCTTCTTCAGACCAGCCATGGAGTCTGCTTGCAGGACCTTGCAAATGTACAATGAGTGAGAGGTGTCTACACTGGAGGATTGTGAGAAGAACCTCGCCTCTTCTCCCCCTACACACCAAGGCACAGAGTGTGGTACAATGGGACGAGTGTGTAACGTTATGACGTTGATGCACAGAGTCAAAGAGCTGTACACCATGGAAACAGACCCTTCAGCCCAACTTGACCATGTTGACCAAGATGTCCAAGACAACTTGTCCCATTTGCCCATGTTCCACCCATATCCCTCTATGCACAACCCAGCGCTGACAGCCATACCAACCATTACCCACTGAAAGCCAATCTCAGTGTGCTGTTTCCATTCACGACCATTTGAAACAGCAGCGTTGGAATCTTGGCATGAGGAACCAGACAATGGGAGAAAGAGTCACAGAACATGTAGTTACATTGAAGGATTCATCCACCAATTACAACATTAGTGAATTCTTCAAACACCCACTCCAGGATAGATGTGTGTGCAGCTTCAATAACACATGGATTTGGTCCAAGTTATTAGGCAGCACAGTTGGCTCACAAGACTCCAATCTGAAGAGCAATGATAGCAGGAACACGGAGGATGGTTTGTCTGTCCCTGCTACAAATAGACAGTAGACAATAGGTGCAGGAGTAGGCCATTTGGCCCTTTGAGCCAACACCGCCATTCAATGTGATCACGGCTGATCATCCACAATCAGTACCCCGTTCCTGCCTTCTCCCCATATCCCTTGACTCCGCTATCTTTAAAAGCTCTCTCTAACTCTCTCTTGAAAGCATCCAGAGAACCGGCCTCCACCGCCCTCTGAGGCAGAGAATTCCACAGACTCACAACTCTCTGTGTGAAAAAGTGTTTCCTCATCTCCGTTCTAAATGACTTACCCCTTATTCTTAAACTGTGTGGCCCCTGGTTCAGGATTCACCCAACATCGGGAACATGTTTCCTGCCTCTAGCGTGTCCAAACCCTGAATAATCTTATATGTTTCAATGAGATATTAATCTAAATTCCAGAGTATACAAGCCCAGCCGCTCCATTCTCTCAGCATATGACAGTCCCGCCATCCCGGGAATTAAACTTGTGAACCTACGCTGCACTCCCTCAATAGCAAGAATGTCCTTCCTCAAATTTGGAGAGCAAAACTGCATAAAATACTCCAGGTGTGGTCTCACTAGGGCCCTGTACAACTGCAGAAGGACCTTGTTGCTCCCATGTGGCAGCAGCATCCCTTCAGAAGCAGAAGGGAAGGCTGTAAGCCTGAAACGGCATCAGCTGCAAGACGTTGTTGCTCCAGGTTGAATGACACCCATTCACACACATCCATGCATCTCACCCAGTCCCCAGGCTTATGAAGAGGCTAATCCCGACATTTCAGAAGACGTTCTAAACCAACTGTATCACCACAATGTGTAAGTCGACCAAAATAAAAACGTTAGGCACCAAATGCTGGAGTAACTCAGCGGGTCAGGCAGCATCTCTGGAGAGAAGGAATAGATAATGTTATGGGTTGAGACCTTTCCTCAGTCTGACCCAAAACGTCACCCATTCCTTCTCTCCAGAGATGCCGCCTGTCCCACTGAGTTACTCCAGCACTTTGTGTCTTTGGTTTAAAGCAGCATCTGCAGTTCGTACTTACACAAAGTAAAAATGTTGTTATGTGAGTTAGAGTCTCTCTGGGGTTGAAAGTGGTTGCCAATCACTCACGGCCCATCAGTGATGAAGAACTGCACAGTGGGGCAGCGGTAGAGTTGCTGCCTTACAGCGAATGCAGCGCCAGAGACCCGGGTTCGAACCCGACAACGGGCGCTGTCCGTACGGAGTTTGTACGTTCTCCCCGTGACCTGCGTGGGTTTTCTCCGAGATCTCCGGTTTCCTCCCACACTCCAAAGACGTACAGGTTTGTAGGTTAATTGGCTTGTTGTATGTGTAAATTGTCCCTAGTGTGTGTAGGATAGTGTTAGTGTTAGGGGTCGCTGGTTGGCATGGACTCGGTGGGCCGAAGGGCCTGTTTCCGCGCTATATCTCTTAACTAAACTTAACTAAAACCATTATAAATGAGTTGAAAATGTGTAAGAACTGGGAGGGGTTTTGGGCACAGGGGTTGCAGATCTTTAGTGGATCTAGCTGACATTATTGCATCACTGAAAACAAGATGAGTGAAGGATCAACAGACATGCCATTGGAGCTTAAACATGATTCCTACTGTGTGCATTGTGGCTTGATCAGGATGTAGCATCTTATGTGATGCCTCTAACAACTGAGGGGGTGTGATCAGTCAGATCGTGCCAAGGGAAGCTGAAAGAGGCTATGCATCGCACGCTAAAGGAAAGTCAATAGAACGCAGCACTTGCAGAGAAAAAAACACAAAAGCATTTGGTTTCCATTGAGAAAATCTAGTACCTCACTTTTCAAACCTGAACCCTCGTCGCTATTTCGGGACCAGAGCAACCAACTCCAGCCAGGCCTCGATACTGAAGATGGGACCCGACCCAAAACGTCACCTATCCATGTTCTCCACAGATGCTGCCTGACCCGCTGAGTTACTCCAGCACCTCTGTGAAACGTCACCTATCCATGTTCTCCACACAGATGCTGCCTGACCCGCTGAGTTACTCCAGCACCTCTGTGAAACGTCACCTATCCATGTTCTCCACAGATGCTGCCTGACCCGCTGAGTTACTCCAGCACTCTGTGAAACGTCACCTATCCATGTTCCGGCAGCATCTATGGAGCGAAGGAAATAGGCAACGTTTCGGCCCGAAACCCTTCCGGGTTTCGGCCCGAAACGTTGCCTATTTCCTTCAGGGTTTCGGCCCGAAAGGTTGCCCATTTCCTTCGCTCCACAGATGCTGCCTGACCCGCTGAGTTACTCCAGCGTTACTCTGTGAAACGTCACCTATCCATGTTCTCCACAGATGCTGCCTGACCTGCTGAGTTACTCCAGTACTCTGTGTCCTTTTTTGTAAAC